>JANHFL010002879.1:161069-172224 GCA_032468155.1 Oxyrhabdium leporinum | reverse complement strand
ATCTCACCAGGCTCAAGGTTGACTCAGCCTTCCATCCTTCCAAGGTGGCTAAAATAAAGACCCAAATTGTTGAGGGCAATCTGCTGACTCTAAACTGCTTAGAGAGGGATGTAAAGCACTGTAAAGCGGTATGTAAGTCTAAGTGCTATTGCTATTGCTATTAAATACATTGTCAATAAATTGATGTGTTTCAGGACAGAATTGGGATTTGACTTACAGATATTCTAATAGTGATTCCTGGTTTTATTGCCTCTGCTTATCCTATGTTTCCTTCTCATCTTCTAAGATGCCTTTACATCTTTTAGATCATAGTAGTTGGAAGAGGATGGATTCTTCTGTTAAAGCAAATTTTGTTTTTCTAAGTAAATTTTGTCTGGAAAAAAAAACTTAATTTAAGGGACAAACATTACCAAATTTGGCACATACTTCAGTAAACTGGTGGAAATTTGGTGAGTGAGCAGTCATTTCAATTGAATAAATAAATAAATTCCATTATGCATGAGATTATATTACATATGTAATATATGAGATATATTACATCGTATTTGTGTGAATATAGATCCTTAAGCACACACACACATATGCATATGGGTGAAAGATTTCAAGATTATAAATTTTTTGTTTAACATTGCTAGACTGAAGGCTTTGTATTAAAATAGCAAAAGAACACGCATTGGTAAAGTATTTATTTAGGGATATTTTGCATGTATGTACAGAATATGAATATTGATTTGTAGAATGTTACCATGGAAAGTTGTACCATTCCACTCCAAAAATTAGCCAATAACTAAGGGCTAGGGTGGCTAGAAGTAATCCACACAGGCTTTCAGAGCAGTCCATTAGGGCCTCCCTTTTTCTTGAACTCTCATCCATCCTTTGACATTCCACCATAAGTGCTCACAGTACTTATAGCTTCCTGATATCATTGCAGTGCTCACATCTTTCTTGCTAAACACTAGAAAAAAGTGTATATCTTTTTAATATTATGAGATGCTAAAAAAAAAAAATCTACTACCATTTTTTTCACCAAGAGCATAGTTTCATTGAATAGATACATAGCTTCCTTTTCAGGAACTAAACGCCGACAAAACTATATAACCAAGCTGTAAAAACAATATTCATATGTAACTAAATTAACAGTAAAAAGTGTTACAGACAAAGGAACATGGTCACAAAAGGAGGATGGTGAAATCAGAAGTGGTCCAGAACAAAAAATTAATCCTAAAGATTAGTGGAGTGGTACCATATCCACCTCATTAGGAGAGAGGATGCCAGAGATGTGGAACTACCAGAGCCACAGTCATGGCCTTATTAATCACCAATCTCATGGCACTTCCACTTTAGTAGAAATATAGATTTCAGAATTGATTTTACATCTTGGATAATTCTGCATTTATGTCCATGTTTTAGGTAATATAGTCCCAAACAAATAAGCATCCAATTCAGTTGGTGCAAAATACGTTTCACGTGATTTCGAAATATAGTTCTGACTCTTAAGTTCCTTCTTAGTTGTAGCTTCAGGTGTTTGTTTGTTTTTTAAAAAAAGAAAAGCATCAAGTAGATGTATAGTATAATAATCAAGGCTAGATTTAAACAGTTCATTGTGGCTATAGAGGCAAGGATGGGTTTCTCTGGTTAAGTAAGCTAAATTTTATAAAACACTTTGAGCAAGCTAAGTATGTAAAAACCACTTTTGGCCATATATATCTTAATTAAAGCTCCATAATAAAAATATGTCCAAGAGAATTCCTAAACAGTATACCTGCTTCTTTAGAAGAACTGTATTCCAATCCAAAGCAAATGATACACACCTCCATTAAGAATCACATATTAAGAATCACATTCTATATCAATTCTAATCTTATCTGGATTCTGCTTCAATTCACTTCTCATCCATCACAGACCTGCTTAGATTTCTATTGGTTTTTTAAAAAATCAAGAGATAGAAATTAGAGGTAGTTTATCAGCTGCATATTGGTATTTTAGCCAAAACTCCCAGAGTACTTTTCTCAGAAATTTCGTGGAGATACCGTAAAGCAAGGGCAACATATGTAATCTTAAGAAATCCGAAAGGTTATGTAATTAAGCCAAGACTACCAATTTGGAAATCATTGATATGTACATATCCTTTGTGTCCTAACAATGGTATTTTGTGACTATATTGTGGTTTCCCCTATACATTTCGACAATATTTATTTAATAAGAAATTAAAAGGCATTTCTGAAATAAAGCTAGATAGGAAGTTAAATCCCAGAGGAAGTTTATGCATTTGTGAATCATTTTAAGTAACCAATGTGGGAATCCTTGCCCTTTATCTGCCTCAGTGATTCATTAAAATTTGTTAATTATATTCTGGTACTATTTCAAGCCCTTGGAAAGTGAGCAGGCCTAGGAATTCTAGGCACTTCCTATATATTTTTAAAAGGATTTGTCTTCATAAGCAGTACTTTGATGGAGCAATGAATGAGCTTTCAGGCAAAATAAACATGGTCCAGTTTTCACCAGCAGCTGTGGCTGGCATCTTCAGAAGCAGCATGAATTGCTTTTGGTATAGCTCTTGGCAACTCAGAGACAACTGAACTGGGCTGATTGGGCCCTTGCATTTAAACCTGGCACAGCAATTTCTGATTGTTCCATATCACAGGAGTCCAAGAAAGCTGGTTCCACATTGATTCCTCATCCAATTGGTCCATTTGGTCCATTTTGAATTAGTCTCACCTAGATTCTTGTATACATGTGTGTGCAACTTAGAGCAATTAAGATGATTAAAGCCCTGGAGACTAAAACATATGAAGAATGGTTGCAGGATTTGGGTTTGGCTAGTCTAGAGAAAAAAAGGAATAGGGATGACATGATAGCAGTATTCCAGTATTCCAGTATTTGAGAGGCCACAAAGAGGAGGGGATCGATTTATTTTCCAAAGCACTAGAAGGGCAGGACAAGAAACAATGGATGGAAACTAAACAAGGAGAGAAGCAACCTGGAATTAAGGAGGAACTTCCTAACACTAAGGACAATTAACCAGTGGAACAGCTTGCTGTCAAGTTGTGGGTGTTCCAACACGGAAGGTTTTTAAAAAGAGACTGGACAGTTACTTGTCTGAAATAGTATAGGGTCTCCTGCTTGAGCAGGGGACTGGCCTTAGAAGACCTCCAAAGTCCCTTCCAGCTCTAATCTGATTGATTTTTAGTGTCTGTGTGCATATGTGTATTTGAATGAATACAGTTTTGCAAATGTTAATGTGATTTGCTTACTCTTCTGGAATGTATTTGGTTAAAACTAGTAAACAGTAAATATTTGAACTTTCATAATAAAAATTCTGAGTGATATATAAATTGGCATAAAGAAGACATGGCCAATTTAAGTACAGCAAAAGAGCTGTATTTAAGGGAGTGTATAGGTTAATATTACTGATAATACATATTACTGATAATACATATAATATTGCTGATCTAACAGGAAAGCTGTATGTAAAATAAGTCAGAATTTTCTGGTTACTTCACCACATGGAATTATAAAACATTTTTTAGAGGAAATGAAGCATGGGGCTGTAGATTCAGTGGACCCTTCAGTACATAATCTTAGCTCAAATGTAACTTTTTATATATTTGCCCTGAAAATTGTTTTGGGAAGGCACTAAAGGCACTAAAGCGGGGGTCAGCAACCTGCGGCTCCAGAGTCACATGCTGTTCTTTGGGCCCTCTCCTATGGCTCCCTGTTGGATGATCCCATCACTGGCTGGCCCCACCCCTCACCTTGCAGTCACCTGACAAGAGAAGGGCGATGGTGGCGAATGGAGAGTCACCCCATATTCCAGAGCAGGAGCAAAGCACCCTTCTACTTGCCTCTTCTTCTGCCCTTGTTGATGCTGCGCATACCTCGGCTGCTCAGGGAGATGTGCGACTTTCTCTCCGCCCCGAGACACTGGCTGGGCCGGCTGCAGCCAATACTCCACATTGTAATGGGCTCCAGGAGGAGGAGGGGACGCCAACCCTAGCCTGTTTTTGGAAATGGTTCAAGAGGGAACACACACACACACACGAGAGAGAGAGAGAGGTACGAGGGAGAAAGAGAGAGAGAGGGGTGAGAAGGAGAAAGAGAGAGAGACAGCTAGAGAGATGAGAGAGAGAGAGAGAGAGGGAGAAAGAGAGATGAGAGAAAGAGAAAGAGATAATTGTTTCCCAGAAAAAAGAAAATACCAGGAGCCATAAAACCTGGGTAGGTGTGGCTCGGGGGGGTCATGTGACTGGGTGGGAGTGAGTGACGTTGAGTTGGCCGCGCCCACCCAGGTTTGTGGCTCCTGGTGTTTTCTCTGGGAAACAGGTCCAAATAGCTCTTCTAGTGTTTAAGGTTGCAAACCCCTGCAGTAAAGCATCCTATCATGTCAGCCTAAATAATGTAAGTTAACAACTCAGAAACACATTCCTGGATAGTGTGGATTGATCTAGTTGGGCTTCCAAATCTAACACATTGCAGACATTACTTAATCGTAGCCCAGATAACTTCTTTTAAAAACCCATAATGTTACAAGAATGATATTTTCCATATTGATTCATAATTACCCAGCCTAATCATTTAAATAAGAACTTAGAGCTTCGGGGGGGGGAGGAGAGTAACTTTGGCCATTAGACAATAGAGAGCCAAATTGGTGCAGTGGTTAAGGGGCTGGCCTAGGAACCAGGAAAGTGTGAGTTCTAGGCTCCCTTGGGAATGAAAGCCTGTTGGGTTACTTGAGACAGTCACACACTCACACACTGCCCAACGCACTTCACAGGTGTTGCTATGGAGAAAATAGGAGACAGTAGTATTAGGTATTGGGAGTTTTGAGGTGACCAAAATATATAAAGAAAAGTGGGATAAATAATATTGTTCCAGAGTTCTGATACCTTAATCAGACTATCCTTCATTAGTATCAAGTACACATGGGGCCACTTGAAATACCGTATATTCCTTAAGAATTTATACTGAAGCCTTTGCAGAGAGACAACCCTTTTCTAAAATTCATTTTATTTGATGAATTATTAGCTTTTATTTACTTTTTTAATTAAGATTTCAAGGCTTTTAGCATTCTTTTCATGTCTACTCCTAAACAATCCAGTACAGTCAGAGAAACTTCTGCATGGAAGTCTGATTATATACAACTACTTTGCTAGTCTTTTATGCTGCTTTATTTTGAAAATGTTGATAGTTAACATTCAATACAGAGTAACTGATAATTGCCCAAACTTGTTTTCAAGAATTGAAAAGGAAGGTAGAACGATTTCTTTTATCTATTAAGTGAAGGACAATGGTGCAACACCATAGAAATCTCCAAGCATATTTCTTCCAGGATGGTGAGCATTCTGTATGTATTCCTTCTATTCAAACCACTGTATTTGTGCAGCATTACGAGTGTTATAGAAATGAAAGAATAGAATACTGTTGTAAATAGGGGGTCTAGCTGGTATGAAGATACTGAAATAGAGAAAAAGAAATATGAAGAAAAGGGGAGAAAAGAAAGGTAAGTCAAGGACACAAATAGAAGCACTCATTCAGGATTGTACACATACAGATAATAACATCCACTCATTCTTTACAATAATATAGAGGGAAGGGAAAGAATTTTACAGACAATGTATGATAGGTCAAAGTTCTAGGCTGTTCTATGTGATTGTACTTCTTAATTTTCTAAGTCAGGCTCTCAAGGAGAAAAATGACAACGTCAAGACAAAGGGTTTTTATGGCCCAGTGACTAAATGACAAAGGGTTTTTATGGCCCAGTGACTAAATGGTTTGGGTGTATGAGATGAGCAGTGTATTTTGTTGTTAATAGGGCCATCATCACCTTATTATTAGCCTGGCAAAAACCTTTCAAAAGCACGGTGCATAGTAGTGCCAGTTACTTTTCTATTCCATAAAACAAGTTATTATTATCTACTCACAGGATGCTGCTATGGAGCTTATAGCCTAAATGTTAGATAGCTAATAAAAATAGGCCTTTGCAGATTCATTGAGGTGCTCCGTTTATGTGCATATTTCAAGGTCTGACAACAAAAGTTGTGTTTGTTTGTTTTTGAGACTATCCTGATGGAAATATTTTCCAGACCTCTTCATTTACCCCCAGAAAATATCAGTAGGATCTTAAGCATTTTCAAGAAGCAGTTCCAATAAAGTCCTTCACTCATAAGTAAAGCATCCCCATTGAACAATTTGTAGAGACGTATCGGAATGGTCAAATAATCTGACCAGAGGGAACTTATAGACTCGAAATAAAAAAGCAAGCCCATTATTTATTTGAAACAGCAAATACAATAATTTAGTTGAAAGTAGAGTCTATGAATGTCTACGGAGATTCTCAGTCATCCAGATCATGGTTGTCCCAAAGGTGCTTTTTCAAGAGGCAACTGAACTTTCTGGTTTTTCTTTGAAGATGTTTAGTTTCTCATCCAAGAAATCTATAAATAACAGCAATCAAAAATAGCACCAACAGTGTAGTAAATAAATGAAGCAAGCTGTGAATTTAGGCCCTAAATTACTATTTTAATTCAATGTTTCACAAAAGGTATTGCCTGACGGTTGCATCCTTACATTTATGCCAAGTCAGAGAAGCCGCAAAAATCTTCTCAATTAAAATGCATTAGCCATAAATATCAACAGAAAGCCAACACTGGAGATTTTTAAGAAGAGATTGGACAAGCTTGAGTAGGGGGTTGGACTAGAAGACTTCCAAGGTCCCTTTCAACTCTCTTACTCTGTTATATTCTGTTATGATGCAATTTTCGCCCCTTGTTTGTGTAGGATGACCCAATATAAATATAAAAGGCAGAGTTTGAATCATGGTATATATATTGTTATTTAGTCCTCCCCATAGACACTGGGGATCCAGTTGAAACAATTCACAGACATCTTTTTGTTCATATTTTCTGCCAGTTATTCCCCACTTTTCTCTTCCTTTTGTGTTCCTCTACAAAATACATTTCATCAGTCTGTTGGAATTCACATCTGAAGTTGTAATGAAAGCATGATACTAAATTAGCAGGCCATCGTTATGTCTTGTAGATTACTTGTTGCAATTAAGCATCACAAACTGAAGATGAAATTCTTTTTCACAGATCTCCAAAATCATGATTAACAACTTAGTAAATACACTTGCCCTTCTCAGCTAACTTATTTCCCTTATTTTATTGTTGGCCTATATAACAATCGAAATATAGTCATATTTAGAAATTAAGTAATTATTATGACTATTATTATTAAATATATACACACAATGGAATAATCAGATAAATGTTGAGTTCAAAATTATTACTATTACTTAAATACAGTATAGGCTTATCAGTAAGAGCAGGGGTTAAGTGAAGGTAGAAAATTCAGCAAAGAACTATTGTTTTCTTCTTTGTCTCATATCTGGTTTTCATGCTGCGACTTCCCATTTTGTCCATCTCTTTCTGAAATGATGTTGGTGGGAAATACATGAAGTGCAAAGTGACTTTTTCCCCCTGCTGAGAGGCAAGCTGAATTGACAAAGAAGCCTCCCACCCCCACCCCCTAGATAGTATCTTACTACTTCTCTTTGGCAGAAGCTGATATATTGAACATTCTTCAAAGAGATAATAAAGAGGGAAAAACCGTATAGGAATGAAATCACCCTGTGGCCACCAATGTTATAATTTTATTCTTTATTGTTTTTTAAATTATTTCTTTCAAGGGTGGGCAAGGAAGGAGGCCAGAATGTGCAGCTCTCGGATTCTTGGCTGGGCTGAAAATCTGTGATACTTGATTGGGAGGAAAATAAAATGCCAGTGCAAAGAAAAGTATTTTCTCTCTAGCAATTAATGTGGATTTCTTCTGAAGAAACTGAGCACGGCAACATGAATTGCCATTCATAGTGGCTTTTAGAAAATATCCAATTGGAAGTATTTATTTACTGCGTTGTGTATGCCTTATAGCACTACACTGGGTGAAGTTTCATGGTTATATTAACACACATTAGTTTCCTGGCAAACAATCCGCACTTAGGGCTGTTTGCAGCATCCCGCAGTCATGGGATCTTGACTTACAATGTTTTTGCTGGAAACTGGCATTTACTTCCAGTTTCCGGCAAACAACGCCCCATAGCAAACAATGGGTTCACTTAGAGACCAGGGGCGTTCACTTAACAACCACCGCAAAAGTCATAAAATTGAGTATGGTCGCCTTGTGACCTACTTAACAACCAAATTTTCAAGTTCCATTACCATCATAAGACTAGAACTCCCTGTAAACCAATTTGAAGGAATAGAACAGTATATGATTTGCAGCATTGGAATAGAAGCAGTTGCAATGTACTTTGTGTGTATGGGTGAATGTATTTCAAAAGTTTGCAAGGCATTAACAAATAGAAATAGAAGCTTAGATTGTCTTTTAAAGAAACATGGACAGGCAGATAAAGTTTAAAGACAATGGGTACTTCCTAATTATTTCTGGATATTGTTTTTTTTTTTCTCAAGTTCTCAAATAAAGTTAATTAACCTTAAATATTGGGACTAAACTGAGGTCATGGAACATGTCCATATTAGAACATGTAAAATGTAAACATATTTTTTTTTAAAAAATATCTGATGATTTCTGACAATATCATGCCTAGAGCTTTTATACATTCTGCTTATTTTGCACACATATTAAACTCAGGGGTGGGCTTCAAAAATTTCAGCAACAGGTTCGCTGCCCGGTTGCTGGGTGGCATGGCCTAGTCTGCCTCCTGCACCACGGTGGTTGGGGGCCGTTTTTGCCCTCCCCGGGCTCCAGAGGCTTTCCTCGAGCCTCCGGGAGGGCGAAAACAGCCTCCCTCAGGCTCTGTAGGGCCTCCGGAAGTCAGAAACGGGCCTGTTTCTGGCCTTTTGGAGCCTCTGGGAGGCCTATTTTTTGGCCTCCCTGAGCCTCTGCTTCCCTTGAATCTTCATAGCATCATAGAACTAACGGTTTTGGAGGAAAGAAACAGCCAAATCTCCAACTTTATCCAGAAAATATTTTGGGTCAGCCTACTTTATACTTGTACTAAGTTGGCTAGATGAGACCCCTTTTTCCATTACAACTAAAAACCTGTGTTTCAACAACCCCTCTGAGATTTTAATACAATTTCATTTTTTAATTTGGAAATTAAATTTCAGGATCTGCATGGATTTCTGGTCCTTTCTTTCTTTAGAAACTGAGAAGTTTTATATCCAAATATATTTTATTCTTTATGCTGTTTCCATCTTCCCTTCAAAAATTAACAGAATCCACAATGGGCTGACAATCAGTGTCTCCAAGTTAATCAAATTAGCAAACTTCCTCAAACCCCAAAATAAATTACCCAGACCTAATCCACATATCAAAAGATAAAGTCTACAAATAGAATTAATTAATTAATCTGGGTTTGGGGTTCGTTGGCTCAGGGAGAATTGCCACCTTTGATCTTGGCTGGGGTGGCACTACCCCAACAGACCCTGTGCGTAATCTAGGGGGTTTCCTGGACTCACGACTCCTGCTCGAAGAGCAGTTGGAGGTTGTGGCCAGGAGGGCCTTTGCGCAACTGCGGGTTGTGCACCAGTTACACCCTTTCCTGAACCAACAGTCCCTACTCACAGTCACTCATGCCCTAGTCACTTTCCGTCTTGACTATTGCAACACACTCTACATGGGGCTGCCCTTGAAGAGCATCTGGAATTTCCAGTTGGTGCAAAATGCAGCGGCCCACATGGTTTTGTGGAGACCCCGGTGTGCACATGTATCACCTCTCCTGCAGGAGCTGCATTGGTTGCCTATTTGCTTCTGGGTCCAATTCAAGGTGCCGGTTGTCACCTTTAAAGCCCTTCATGGCTTGGGACCAGGTTATCTGAGGGTATGTCTCTTGCCAGTTGCATCTACCCGACCCATCAGAGCGGGGAGGCAGGGAATGTTGCGGGTCCCATCCCCGAGGAATACACACCTCGTGGGACCCAGAAGAAGGGCCTTCTCCGTGGTGGCTCCCTCTCTCTGGAACATCATTCCCCCAGAGATTAGAACTCTAATACTGTTCCGGAAGGCGCTGAAGACCTGGTTCTGCAAGCAGGCCTGCGGAACCCAGAGCAGGATGGAGCCCATTAAATGGCTCGTGTGATCTGCTGCCATCGAGGTGGGGGGTGGGGGTGGAAGTTGGAGGGTGATTTTGTTATATTGCACTTTATTAATTTATTTGATTCTTTCTGTTACTTTTTATTGTTTCCAATTTGGTTTTATATTCTGTAAACTACCTTGAGTCACCATCAGTGAATAGGCGGCAATATAAAATAAATAAACAAACAAACAAACAAATAAATTAAAAAAAAAAAAACTAAGTCTCGCAGGAGAACTGTATGTTCACAGGAATGCATACACACACATCCCTCAGCACATAAATATTTCCACAGCCTATAAAAGTTTGCCACTGTATCCCATTTCTCTGCAGCCTGTCCCTAATAGCAAACTTTTGCTTTTAGGAATATTTTTTTTTCCTCACAGCTGTCTGAATCTCATTTTTATTTATTCTTGTGCAATGCCAGCTTGAGTTGAAACCCCGAATTATTCTTCTGACAAAATAAAAGTGGTATAAAAGTAAATCTTGCTTTTATAGGAAGCAATTATTTAGTATTTGGGTTTTTGTTTTGTTTTTTGGTTGGTCAAGAAAAACATGGCTCCTCATATCTTAAGGAAACAAGTAAGGAACCTTTTAGCTCCTTTTAGCTCCTAAAGGCTACAGGAAGCATTGGCTTGGCAACAAAAGTAGATGCAAAATGTATAAAAAGGCTAAAATTATAGCCTTCCTCACTGAAAAATTAATGCAATCTTTGCTTGCTAAATATTAGCCTGTGACAGTGTTAAAATGCTGAGGTAATAATTGCTTAAGTTCTGATTAAGAAGGAACTCTAGATGGGTGCACATGAAAGAGTTTTAGGTTCTTCCTACAACGTCTCAAATGTGGAAAAGTGTGCAGAACAGTGAAATATATTATTCTTGAGCATAACCTGCTGCAAGATGGACCATTTGTATTCTGAGTTTCCATAGTAGGTATTGCTGTATAACATTTACCAATAAGGAGAGAAATAGTTGCAAAAAACTATTCAGTGGTGAAATCTAATTTTTTTCACCACCGGTTCTATGGGTGTGGCTTGGTGGGGGTCATGTGACTGAGTGGGCG
>JANHFL010002879.1:117923-152984 GCA_032468155.1 Oxyrhabdium leporinum | reverse complement strand
TGTGCATATACAGTATTTTTAAATCTTATCAATTTTCAGGCCTGATGGAATTGGGACTGTAACTGCTGAAGAGAAAGAAAGATTTGAAGATATTAAGAAGAGACTTTCTTCCCTTCTAGAAAACCAGATAAGCCACTTCAGGTGAGTGTTTTCATTTTGTAAGCTGAACATATATGAAGCTGTGAGAAGACAATATAGCAGGAGTTAGGTGTTAAAACCTGGTATGAATGTTTTGAATATTCTGCTTTTATAAAGCAGTCGAGTGATTTTGCATACCACATCCTATGCTGATGATTTCTGACTATATATTTTTTCTACAAATCCCATATGTACTATGTTGATTTTGTGTTAAATTAGCACAAGTGGTATATCTCTACAAATCACCCCTTATTAAGCAGTGCAATTTCTTGTTTAATTACTATAGTACTAATTTCTACCCATCATGATAATTTTTCTTTTAATGGAGATGAAGAGGATTTTTTTATGCTTGGCTAGTTGGATTCTATCAATAAGTTCAGTGATGCAAACAACTTGGAGATCCTAAGGTCAGTCAAGTCTTCTCTTTCTCCCTCTCCCACTACCAACCCTTGTTTGTCCTCTTAACTATTAATAGCAGGCACTGACTCATGTCATAAAACCTGAAAAAGAATCCAGTGACAACAATTACAGCATCCAGTTCCCCACTGCTGTTTGTAGAGAGAAAAACAAATGCTACCTTTTTTAACAGCAATTTAGCATCGGAATAAATTTGTTATCAAAAATCAATTTTCTAGACAGGGAAAAGTATTCATTTTTTCATTCCTCACCTTAAAAGGAAACCCCTTTTTCCTTTACCCAATGTCCAACTTTTACATGATTTCCAAGGAAAACAAAAAGTCCAAAAAATTTAGTAATTTTGCTGGGAAATAGCACAAGATGATGGTAGTGGTTTAGTTTATTTGAAATGGGCAAGGTAGCAAGGTAGACTTAATTACTCAAAAAAGGAAGTGTCCGTCCTCAGAGACAGATGTCAATAAAGAATAAGGAACTGACTCTAGAACCTGCCAAACTGATTCTTCATGTAGTTTGTCCTAATTGCTAGGATAAAATTTGTCTTCTCAAGGTTTTGACCAAGCATTCATGTGGAGCATGATTAAGCCAGCTTCAGGATTAACTTTTCTAATATGTGCAGTGCATTTGATATTTCACTATGTTGTTGATAGGGAGAGCAAATAGTATGTTAATACATTGTATTTGTTACTGAAAAATAATTGCATATGTCACTTTTGCACAGTGCACAGTCCACTTTGGTGCAGGAGTTAAAAGTATTGAATTAAAAACTGAGGGAACATGAATGCCAGTCCTGTCTTAGGCTCTAAGCCAGTTAGGTGACTTTGGACTACTTATTATTCTCTCTCAACTACAGTATATAAAAAGAAGGCAATCACAAACCACTTCCAGAAATGCTACCATGAAAATTGTATAGATTTATCCAATCAACAGTCAAGACAGACTTAAAGGGACCATCCTCACCGACTCCCCAAAAACAGTTTTCCTCATGCTGACTGGGAATTTTGTTTCAGCTCATTTGGAAGAAAGCAGATTGCCTTCTGGTAAAATCATGTCCACTGTGGTAGCTGTTCTGTGAAATTTTTCAAAGTTGTAAATATGGACATTGGCCCCAAGTCTTGGGAGCAATTATATTAGTAGATGTGAGATGTAGGAGTCTTCTCAGATGACAACAAACAAATAGAAAATATTAATTTATCTGTGCCTCTTAATGTATTTCTTAATGTATAAGAGTGAGGTGCAAGTTTTGAACAGCCAATTATGATACAAAGGAATCTGGTATCATAAGTCTTCATTGAGGGCTATATTTGTCATTTCATACCAGAATTGACTGCAATTCAAATAATTTGGTTGATGTCATTTAAAGTTTATTATACATTATCATCAATGGTATTAAAAAGGGCTGGACATTAACATTTTGTTTATTTAAAATGCAGATGTGATTTTTTATTTTATTACAAATTTTAAAGCAATTTACTTTTAAAAATCATCAAGAAATATTTCTAGAATTCCCATATATCTTCTCCTAGATGATATTTGAATGAAGATAGATCTAAATACCATCCAAAACCAGAATCTCAGTCTTAGCAGCATTCAGCTTCACTTTATTGTCATAGAATTCATCACCAGAGGAAGTTACTAGCTCTCATCATGCATTACATGATTCAGATGTAACATAGCACTGTATGTTATTACCATGGGATTAGATGTCCTGGTTCTAAACATATAACGTGGCCTTTAAGTCCTTGTTTTAATGAATGTTCATTAGATGCAAATCTAAGTTGACATTCTAAAATGTTTGAATGTTTAATTATTTTTCTATAGAGAAGCTATTTATGGCACTATAGATCTTAGGATCACTGTAAAAGAAAATTGCATGTATTAATTAAATAGTTGTTTCAGTGTTTCATTTAGAATTATATGTGCTTCAACTGATCATTCATTTACTGACATGTTATAACAATATATTTATAAGAAGCTCTATGGAATAATTTGATTTGAAACTTTCCTCCGTGATTAGCAGCATTTCTTTATGCTTTTATCAATTGAATAAAAATAGAATAAACATAGGAAAGTGCAGTTATTCTTGGATAATTTCTGGTTTTAAGGCTGAAGTTGCATTTTTTGTTTGTCTTGAACTATGTTTTACTGAATTAGTTTGGAGATTACAAAATATGTACACTGCTATTTGATGGTGATTCTGCAGAATTGCAAATACAATGAGAATAAGAAAGAACAATAGTATTCTGCTACTAGAGCTGCCAACACAAGTTTGTTCAAATTTCATTTCCAAGTTTTCTACTAATTTGCAAAGATGATTTCTAAATTATTTATCCTGAGCCTATTTGCAATTGCAAAGTAATGCTGAAAGATGACATAAAGTAACAGTAATAAACACAAACTTGTTAAATAAATTATAAACAATAGAACATCTTTGTAGAAACAATTGATTCAGAAATTAGAAGAGCTCCTAAAATGATAACACATTTATTTTTTTAGAGGGGACTTCTGTTTATCAGTCACAAGTTGTATCTAAAGGTATCCAACTTAGTGATATCTAGGGTAGCCCACTGAAATCATGACAAGGCTTTTATCTAACTTTTGGAAATCTCTATTCAGCAAAAATCCACAAATTTTTGTGTAGCATTTGTTAAGCCTGTTATGGGAAAGAGAGAGCAGGGATATTGTTTTCCATGGTCTATTTGTTTATGCCTAAGTCTGGATGCAACACTATGTTGCTCATATATTCTGTATAGACATGTGAGAGTTGGAATGTAACTAGAACAGCAATTAGGATTTGTAACTATAACAGACATGACATTTCTTTACCAGAATACACAAAGCCTAGCAGCTAGAGAATTATATACTATCAACAAAAATCGTGAAGGCCAGGTACCTGGGAATGCGTGCAGACAGGCCAAAAGAGATGACCACAGGTTGGCAGACTCTTGGATAAAGAGTAGATAGAGAATGATAGAAAAAGAGGGACCACTGTAAATACTTAATTTTACATGTACCTTATTGCTTGAGAAGTGATCGGGAAGCCCTGAGAGTCTGTGCTATTAGATTTGAATCTTTCACTGTAGGAATCAGAAAAATATTTTCTGGAGCCTTGCATATTTATACAAAATAAAATGCATTTATATCAGTGAAAACTAGAAGATTAAATGGAGCCCACCAGTACAAAAACAGGGAGTCCATTATATTCCAGATGGCCAGAACTATTACCTGCAACAAAAAGCAGAATGGCTTCTATTGACAGAATCTGGAATTATCATCAATATCTCAAGGTCTACAGGATTATCTGGGGCACAGTGCTGAGACAGCATTAGGTGTAGTTGTCAGTGGCTTTTGGAAGGTTGAGATAGGTGCAACGATTCTGTAATTGGCCAGGGTAATGTTGTAGCAGTGCTGGCCAGGTGCCCAGAGGCTTTAAGAAATTGGACGGGGAATTTTTAAAAAAAGATAAAAACTAATACAAACTAATATAGAGTAAGGGGAAAAAAGAAAAAGCAAAGAAATCAGAGAGCTAAATGTTGAAGAAAGAAAAAGTAAAAATCATTTCCACATTTCTAATAAACTATTGATAATCTTTAGCTTGATACAACTGAATATTGTAAGGTAGTACTGTAATGCACTTTTTTTTAACAGAAAGTTTCTAGTATCTGTAGTTGAAATAGTAGCTGTTATAAATAATTGTTATCCAGTTGTACATCTGCAGAGAAAAATACTTTTATTTTAGTCACTAGTGTATTCAATCAGAAACATAGCTTCTAAAAATTTCTCCCTGTAAGGAAGATGGTGGATTAGGCATTAAATTATCTAGCAAAATCCATATAAGGTGGGCTTCTAATATGTTGGGTTTTTTTGTTTGTCTCTTTGAAGATACTGCTTTCCTTTTGGGCGTCCTGAAGGAGCTTTGAAAGCTACACTTTCCTTGCTTGAGAGGGTAAGTCCATGAACTAAAACCAACCATCTGTAGGCTAATATCTTCCAGAGACATTGGTCCACCTCTGGAGGGCACCAGAACAGTCTATTTCTACTCAGATCTGTGCTGTTCATACTTAATTATTATTAGATTTTTATCCCAATGTTTAATATACATAATGCTAGCCATTGTCCTCTACAAAGTAAAATCTCTTAATGTGTTTCTAATGAGCCATGATGTTGGATTTAAAAGTATGAACTATAAATCCAGCTTAATCATTTATGACACTCTGCTATAAATACTTTCCAAAATAACCTCTAAAGAAAGAAAAATTCTTAGAAAACTTTAATGCTGGCAAGTATCTGCAAAGTTAAATTTGGTCTTAGAAAGCTTTGGTCCCAGTAAGTCTTATACTCAGCTGGATCCCTTAGTAAACTCATTTTGTCAATCCCTGTCTATAAAATTGAGCTCTTAATTACCAATCTCACAGTGTTAATATGAGGTTAATATGCTTTAGACTGTAGCTGCTGAAGAAATTTGCTACATTTGGTGAAGCATTTGATTACTTCTACACAACTGCATTCTTGGTGGGATTGATCCCTGAAAACCCCTGGCAAGAATTAGAAACCCTGACTCAAATGTTCACTGTCCGCATATTTTTCTTGTGCTGCTTCTAGATACATACCCTATATTGAAATGATACATGTGAATTTGGCTATAATACAATAATTTATGCTTATGCAGTCCTATAGTATAAATGTCTTGACAAACCATTTTTCCTTAATTCAGCAATATGCAATTAAAAAAGTAATCTTGTTTTTCAATTTTGAAACCTAATATATGTGAAACTGAGCGTATGCTACTTACATTGTTTATAATTTTAGTCTCTTGTTTATAATTTTAGTCTTTCTTACAATATGTCAACGGGCAGACCTTAACATTAGGACCTCAGCAATAGTTTTAACATAGCTTTGATCCATTAATAATTTCCTTTCTTTTCGATTTCTCATAGTTACAAAAGCTTCTAAAAACTTTATTTTTTAGATTTCTAGGAAGATACAATATCTGACCAAAAACTATTTGATTGTCTTTGGCATAGGTCTTAATGAAAGATATTGCTACTCCCATACCAGCAGAAGAAGTGAAAAAAGTGGTTAGAAAATGTCTAGAGAAAGCAGCCTTGATCAATTACACTCGACTTACAGATTATGCCAAAATAGAAGGTTAGTACAGTGATCAGCTACTGTAGTGGCTGTAAAAGCAATTGGTGCCCATTCATTGCATACATTTTGTGAGCAGTCTTTTCTCTTTGCTGAGCAAAAGCTTGGAACCACAGCAAGGGGAAATATCTCATTAAAATCTCAGCTGGTGAACTACTGAGCTTTTTCCTATTCATTGCTGTAATATGCCTCCTGGGACCGTGCTTGAATGAATGATCTTTGCTTTGTGCTGAAGTTGTCCTTTGTCCTTTATTTTAACTGTAGTTTTATGTTTCACAAAAGTGGCTCTGATCATCAGCCTGTTCTGGTAGACATTCTCTTTCCCAGTGTTGACATTTGAACTCAGTTGCTTCATACAGCAAGAGGTTCCTGTGGTCAGTCTAGAGTAATGTATTACTAATCCTTACAGAATTTTAACGTATGGGACTATTTTATTAATGGACAACTGATAATCTACATTGCCAAATAATTCATGGTTCTTAGCTTGTGGAATGATAACATGTATAAAAGTAAAGAAAGACCCAAAGGTTTATTCCACGACGAATAGATGGTTTCTGGGGTTATTGCAAAGTTTCTTTTTTGGCCAGAAGTGACTACTTATAAGATCACCAAAGTGACTTGGAAACTTTACTTCCCAGGGAAGAAGGGGGACATCAGAGGCAAGACAAGTTGGGCGCACCAATCAATGGGCAATCATTCATTCAGCAACTCTGGAGAAAATGCCACAAATTATCTTAAAGAGCAGCGGCTGAGATTATTAATTTATGAAGCAAATCAGCTCAGTTTGCAAAGATCTATGTAATCCCCACACTGTTATAAGGATACAGATGCATGATAAAAACCTTTATTCAGCCCAGCATTTGCATGTGGAAATCAACCTCAGATAGAGTTCAAAGAAAGCTCTGACAAATTACTCATAATTACATTGATAGGTCAGGAAAGAAATCACTCTTACCATTGCATCAATATCCAACTTTCATTCAAGATTATCCACCAGTTTGTATCTATTATCTAAAGGGTAGTTTACACTTTATTCTCATTTGTAATTGTTTTGAAAAACAAACTATAAATAGTTTATAGTTTATGATGAACTAAATATCTAAATCTAAATTTAAATATTTGATTTTATGAAGCTGATTTATCAAATCAATCTAAATTCAAATAAGTCAAGTTTCAATAACTTGTTATTAGGTAGATCAGTTTTCTCAACTAGGAATTCCGGCGGAATATATCATCTGACACTTCTGAAAAGTACCAGGTTGGTAAAAATCAAAGTCTTATAATGGACTTTTTCCAGGAATTTTACACTGGAATATTCTGAATCTAAAGCATTTTATATACTTGTCAGTTATAGCAGTAATATAATGAGATTTTATAATTTTTCTTAAGGAATATTGTAGAATCTTCCAGTTTATGTTCAATTTATTACAATGTATTTTAGTATAAGTGAAATTGCAATCATGAATAATATTTTAAAAATCAGGGGGAAAATACACATAGTATATATGACCATTTGTTTTAACTTATTTTTCTCATTCTTCAGGATCACTGACAAACATGGGTTAACCAATCTCCTCACTGATTAGTCCAAAAAAAGCCATCTCATCACTATAGCAACCAGTATTATATCATGGGAATAACAACATGGAGGCACCTTAGTAACCAGTTTATCATAATTAATTAAGATATCATGTTGTGTTTAAATGAAGGAGGATGTATGTAGATCTTTTGGAAAATGAGAAAGTTACCTTTTCACCTTCAGCAAGCATCCAATGCATGCTTACAGCAGGGGTTCTTGCTGTTCAATTATCTTGAGTTTTTAACAAGCTTGTTTGGAATAATTGGTGTAAAAATAGAAAGTTTCTAGAAGAAGTCATCAAAGCTGGGCTGAAAGTCAGCAAAGTAATCTTGGCATATAACTCACTGTTTACAGGTGAAATAAATATATCTTTACTTTATATCTTTTAAAACATTCTGAAAATGTAAGAAATAATCTTCCTCGCAAAAAGTGTGACTAAGAACCCTTTAAAGTTCCAACTGAACGATCATCAGCAATATCACTTTTTCTCTGCAGTTGAACCACATATATTTAATTAAGTAGCAATTCATAAGTCAGAATTCAAATCTTGTTTTATGAAGCTCACAAATCCTGCCTTTGTCTGAAATTAAGCATGTCTGAATCCAGGCAACTCCTGGGTAGAGGAAAATGTCTTGTTTCCCATGGAACAAAGAGAAAAATGCATTATTGCAGTAAGAAAGAATTTGATATAGATGTGGCCATAAACATTAATGGTATTATTGTTATGGAGCCATCTTATTCTTGTATAAGGAGGCAGAAGCTGCGACAGAGCAAACATACAGGTATAATCTGTACTATGCCAGCCGCACTACAGTGGTAACAGGAAGTAAAGAAATATCGCTTTTGTAAATCATAATATCAGTTCCAATAGAACAGAAATCACTAGCAACACAAGGCTGGTACAGAATAGGGTCATTTTTATGGGCATCTTGAGTAAATAGACTTTGAACTAGAAACATTGGTATGACATGACATGGCATGTATGTTTTATGATATATGGTGATGGTACAGTATGGTTCTTGCAATCATTGCTTTAGTTAAAAGAACCCTAGAAGCAACATTAGAAAACGGTTTTCGGTTGTCAGAAAAAAAATATTCAATAGTATTTCAACAGTAATGGCCTTATAAAATTAGTTGAATATTTCATATGTAATGCTAATTGGATATAAAATAAAGCCACAAAGAGCATGTGTTATTTCTTCTATTCTTGGTGATTCCATCAAATTTCAGTTATCTTGCTTACTATACAAACTTTCTTTTTTCAAAATGATGCATTTACTTATACATATTTTTCTTGTCGGAATAAACAATGAAATAAGAACTTAATGCTTTATAATGCTTATAAAGAAATAAACTCAACCTTTTTGTTTTTTCCCCAACCTTTCCTTATATGTAAGCTATAAAAGGAAAGGATCCAGGTGACTGTTATGTTAATTGTATGCATGTACATATTCAAGTGCGAATTCTGCAGTTTAATGCAATTTTATCTTTGTATCTATATTTATGTGTGTGTGTGTTCATTGTAAGCCTCAACAGGAAATCTACATACATTTTTTCTCTCCAAAAAAACCCCAATTTAAAGGTCCCTAATTAGTTTGTCATCTAAATGTGTATATTAGCAAACATATCTGAGCAAATTGTCAAAGATCAGAATCACAACTGAATCTATAATAACTGATGCATTGATTAGCTAAATAGGGAATAGCTAATCTGAACCATTCCAGAATTGCTTAACATCACCATCAGTTCAACATTAGTCAGCAGATCAACATCATTCATGTTATTCTTAATTGTTTTGTAGAGCTAGTGGCAATAGTTTAAGACCTTGTCCCTATCCAACACTTATTGGAACAAATACCTGCAATAATATCATTTTCTGCATCCTTTAGTCATATGCAAAAAAAATAGACACTCGATGAAAGAAAAATAGGAGCATCTCTGATTCAAAAATGTTTAAAGAAATAGAGATTTATAAAGAATATTAAAGGAAAAGGGCAAAAACGTGTTCTGGATATGATGTAACCTCTTCTGTTCCTATTATTTCTGTTTTGTTTTGTTTTTAAAGGTGCTAATTATATATTTCCAATCTTTGATATGATTAGACTCATTGTTGCAAGTTAACACATAGGAGTTAGAGGATTGTTCTGAAACAAAACATATTGTTGCACTATGCTTAGATTAAAGAACTATAGTTTCAAAACAATTTGCTTAAAGCCCTTTTTTCTGCTTCTCAACCAGGAAAATACCCAGAACATCTTATAGTATATTAAAAATAAGATGGGTAATGGCAACAGTGAACAACAGCCTTTCCTAATAAAGGAAAGATATATAAAGTTATCCAAAATAATTAGACTGAGTCTCACCTTAGACTCACCTCTAGACTCACCTTAAGCAAGGAGCATATACTACAACTTCTTTCAAAGATAACAGAAACACTCCTCACCAACAATTCCTTCTGGGATCCAAACTCCTGCTCTTCATGGGAAACTTTAACTAGTCATCAGGAGCAGGGACCTGACTGGGAAATAGCCGAGCTAACACTGCAAAGGATCTTATCCACTTTCTTAGAGCCCAAATCACTTTCCAAGACAAAGCCCCAATCAGCTCCATTGATATGGTGCAGCTGGAATCCAGCTCCACTTGAATCTGAGCAGTTTGTTTCATCAACTGCTGCAAGAATTTTCCATAGCTGCCCTTCACATGGTTAATTGCTTATGGTATTTAGGAATGTAGTTTTCCATGCAGTAAAAGGAGAAGAGGGGAGAAATACTTTCAGACTTGAAAGATTCTGTTAACATAATTTTACATAAAAGTAGAGTTAATATCCGTAGTTGTGCTTCTTGTCTGGACAACTTCGAAGGGCTAACGTGAATCTTGCAAAATTTTCCCCTTCTTTCCTTTTACTCCCCAGGAAACTAGAGAGGGTCCCTTCTTAAGCTCTTCCCATACCCCCTCTCTGTGGACTGAGATACCTTTTGTATAACAGTTGTCTAATATGCAGAACTCCTTCCTGTTTTCCAAGTCATTCCCACAGGCATCCTTAGAATGCAGTGACCGGCTTTTAAAAGTGCTGCTGGTTGGTGTTCAGCAGTCAGAATAAAAGTGGCAAAATAACCTGATATGAAATTATAGTATACGGCCAGGTAGTGCATTGATAATCTAATGGATTAATTTCTCAAATAGCAGAATGTCAATATTAGGAAGTTGCTGACTTAGCTAATAGACTTCACAGATATTTATGGGATAAGGATACCAAAAAAACCCCACAAATTCTAAAAAAAAAAAAAGACAGAGCTTGTTCAAAACATAGAATTCCATAAAATTATAAATCCAGCAATCTTCCCTTTAGCCTTATCCTCAAATGCCGTCTGTTCTGAAGATAATTTTTAAAAATAGAATTACATATGCAGACATGATCCATCCAGACTAGGAAAAGATTAAAGACACAGCAAGAATTATCTGATGGAGGTTGAAATTTACTAAATTGATGTACTTACAGATTTCTAGATGAAAGAAAGCAACCTTAAGAAAGAAGGTTTTTAAGACAAATGGCATAATTTGAAACACTTATGCAGAAGAAGACCAACTATAAGGACATATATAGAAATTGCTATTAAAATACAATATGAAACCAGAACAAATAAAATATTGTATGATAAAATGGGTACAAAATTTTAAGGTAATGATTACATTACAGCAGCGGGAGGACTCGTGGAAAATTGATGTTAAACAGAAGAAACATTTAATCATATGTGGTGATCATGTAAAAAACAACAACAACCCAAACTGTTAGGGGAAAAATATATTAGCATTGAATGAATGATTTTTTAAAAAAACACAGGTTAAATTCAGGCCTGTTTTTTCCAGAACATATACATAAAAATATTACAATAGGATATATGCTATCCCAAAACTGAAAATGAAACACTTTTCACCTTTGGGTATAATTTAGAATTTAATTTATATTATTTTTTTCCTTTTCATGTTTTAAAATTCTTTTTTTGAGTTTTGTCCACTGTTTTTCCCTTTCCCTTTTTTTTCTTTTCTTCTCTTTTAGATGATTGTGTGCATTTATTTTTGGAACAATGACAAGCAGCAGTGATATTAATGTTTCAAGTTTTATATAGACATGGTTGTTTCTTAAGATGATGTAATAAATCTAGTTCTATATATTGAATGATTGAAATAAACTGAATTGAGACTTTCATCAGCTGACTCTTCCCGACAATCTGCTGCACTGGGCACCTGAGGCTCGAACTCCTCGAAATCAGAGAAGTTACTTGTTTGATATCTTTGCGACTATCTTTTCCCCAATTGGATTTGTCCATTTTATGCAGTTAAGTAGAAGGGAGTCACTTCAGGTCATTTAATTAGTACAAATTGCTATCTTCAGGAACCTTAGAGGCAGGTTAACTGTTTCCCTAGCCTGCTATCATAATAGCTATCAAAAACTGTTTCCAACAGACCTTGGAAGTGTGTTTCTTCTTCCTGAAATATGAATGGTAGAGCTTTATTCTTCTTTGTTGCTCTTTTATATTCTTTTGATATTTGAGTTTTAGAATCCTTAGTTTTTAACCCCCTTATATAAATATGGTATATAAGTTGCTCTGAGTCAATTTCAACTGGAGCTGTATATATGATAGAAAGACAGAATTCATTTTTTCAGAAATATGTTGTGTCTATTTTTGTACCATGTATACATGTCAGCTTTTCTTTGCGTGGTGAGTCATTGAAAAATACAGTTTAACCAAGCATGCATAAATATACAGAACTGTATCCTTAAAAAATTATCAGGGAACTCTTGTTATTAACAAGGCGAGATAAAAGCAGGTTCATATTAAGGTTGTTAATAGATTGTGCATAAATATCTACCTGTTATATTCTTGGACAGTGAAAAAGAATATAGAAAGATCTATATCACTTTATTTTTAAGGTCTGAAGTAGACCTTGAAATCTCAGCAGCTGGATTTTTTTCTTCAGAGACACTTTCTTAATAATAGAACTTATTAAACACTTACTAAATTATTTTAAGTTTTCTGGTATCTATTATATAAAGTGAAATTCTTATATTTCTCAAGCAACTATAAATTCTATCCCAGACTTCACCAATTGATGATATCTAGATGTTTTGGACTAAAACTCTCAGCAATATAGTATGTGGGAAATTCTGGAAATGTGAGTCAATCCAGTGTCAGTTTATAAAGTAAATCACAATAGTTGCATACAAAGAATATATCTATTTTTAACATATATTCTTATATGTTCTTTAACGTATATTCTTATATGTTCTTATATGTTCTTTAACATATATTCTTAACTATATATAATACATACTTTGCAGAGTAACTGTGATAACCAAGTTAAGATAAAAAGGTAAAATGCAATTCCATTTACAGCTGTCCCCCGCACAGAATATACATATCAAGTTGGGAAATGAATTTATTTATTTATCAATTTTGTGTAGGAATGTATTAGTACATCTATTTTGCCTATTTTACATTTGCTTATGCATATATTGTGATTTTGCTTTAGACATGAATTAATCACAATATTTTAGGGAATGGATAATTTGTTCGTTTTAAGTTATTTTTTTGTTTGTTTTAGAAATCATAGAAATTTTTTGGTTGTTTTTGAGATCTTTGAGAACTGCTTAAAAAATGAAAGCATGATTTCTTTCAATTTAAATTTTGTAATAGTATTTTCTATAGAGCGTGATTTTTGAAAGTGATTTTCTAACTTTGCATGTTTATATCTATTTTTTTCTAATTAACACAATTTTATAAGTATTTTTATTTTTATTTGTATGCATTTTATAAACTGCACATTGTGTTGTTACAAGATTATGAAAAATAGAGACAAGTAAACAAGCAAATGTTTTTCCAGAAGAATTACACTGGATTTAGTTATTTTAAAAAAAAACTGGCTGATTGAAATTGTTGAAAACTAACAGTTCTTCATTCCTAGAAATAGGTTGAGCCAAATTTCAGTTTTTTAGCCGTTCACAGGAATCCGCCACTGTCCATATTGCCACAATACGATCTATTAATAAAAAATAATAAGAGGGATTGGAAAAATCATATGCTAAGTTGATTGATGTGTGTCAAGTGAAGAATATTTTGGATGTCTCAATATGTGTCTATCCACATGTGCCTCTTATAGTCGGTTCTTTTCAATGTCTTGCTCCACTAATATGTACATACAATGCCTGGCATAATGGGTGGTGTTTTTTTTTTCATTTTTGTGTGTGGACTCTTGGTGCTGCTGCAGAGTACTGTAAATGACAAGAGTCTCAGCAAAGAGGAAGGTTGCCTTGGTGATGTTCCTGAGGTTAAGGTCACTTTCCATTTTCAAAGACAGCCAAGGTGGTGATGTGATAGCTTTGAGTGATATTTGTGGGAGTGGTGAAAAGGGAGCTGCTGACAGGGTTGCACTCCTAGTTCTTCTCCCCAGCAAAGGCAGGGCTTCTGTAACAAGATTTTTTTTTTATCTTTTCAAAGCAGCTTGATCCTAAGTGAAAATTAAATTACAAGTTTAGACTCTGTTTGCCTTTAATCATATAGGAATGTGATGTATATTTTCTACTTCCCTCTAATGCTATATATTAATTTCCTTGGAAATAAACAGTTTAAGTAAGAAAATCTTGTATAGGTTCTTATAATGAGTTGATATAAACAGAGGTTATTAGAATCTTCACGAATAGGATCACCCGAATAATATATGGCTTCTGAAATAGGAACTGGTACCATTTACAGAATCCTTGGTAGAATGTCTCCAAACAGAGCTCCTAATATCCTGCTTATTGTTTGATTAATTTTACTTTGCTTAAGCAAATATTTATTAATTTTAAAAAAACACATAACCAAATGTATTTGAAGAAAATAAGGGCACTACAAGCATTTGCAATAGTGGTGAATATCAATAGATCAGAGGTAGGATGAGGGCGAAGGTTCGTTCTCCAAATGGGTTGGTTTCCGAATGTTTCGTTACCAAGCTAGGTGACATTTTCAGCAGAGTTTAGGGTATGTCAATGTTCATGTTCTTCTATTTATGGGGGCTTCAGGTGTGGGTGTGTCAAGGGAGGGTCTTGTGATGGGTCAGGTATGAGTCATCAGTGAGAATCTTGTGATAGGGACATTACATCAGGTGATGGTCATTGGGAGGTGAAGTGCTGTTTGGGAAAGGCTTGCTTGAGGGTTGATACTGTCTTTGGTTGGCTGTACAGTTGATTTGGATTCTGGGAGGTTAGTAGGCTGGTTGTAGGTCAACGTGTCTGTTGATGGAATTACTTGTGGAGTGCCAGGCTTTGATGAATTCACGAACATGGTGGGTGATAGGGTGGCTGGTGATTTTTCTATTGCGCCAATTGAATTGGTGCTCTTTGGCATCAGTGTGGGTAGAGATTAAGGATTTGAGATCGTGGTGTTTGACTGCCAGCTGGGGTTTGTGGATCCTAGTTTTTAATTGGCATGAAGTTTGTCCCTTTTAGTATTGGTTGAAATGTTTACAGTTGATTTTGTAGATTACATTGTTTCTTTCACCCTTCTATATCTTGTCTTTAGTTCGGGATAATTCCTGGTGGAGTGTGGCTGTGGGTTTGTGGGGTATTGCTATTCCTACGGGTTGGAGAATTCTGGCTGTCATTTCCAACACCCCTTTTGTGTATGGTAGGATTAGTTTTTGCATGGTGGTTGACTGTGAGGTTTGTTGTGGTTTGGGTGCAGTGTGTCGGATAACCATCATGGAGAAAGACATCAAGCAGCAGTTTCTCTTCCGCTTTTCTTAGTATTGGGGGTTTCCAATGTGTCCTGGCTCTTCTGAAGAGGGTCTGGACACAGCTTTTTTTGTGTGTGGTGGAGTAGTTGCTTGCAGAGCTGAGGATCTGGTTCAGGTGTGTGGGTTTGCAGTAGACTTGGGTTTCCAATGCTCTGTTGTATAGTCTCCTTATGTCAATGTCAAGGAATGGGAGTCTTTTGTCTGTTTCCTCTTTGTATTTGCATTTGATCCCAGGGAATATGTAATTGAGTAGGTGGTATGTTTCTTCAGTTTGGGAACATTTGATGATGACAAAGATGTCATCGATGTAGCATGTCCAGAATTTTGGTTGGATGGTGGGTAGAGCTATGGATGTGTCTAGAGCTTGCTATTTTTTAGGTATGAGTTTATAGGAACAATCACTAATTCTTTGTAATTGCGACAGGAAGGGCATCCAGCCATTAAACACTTTGCTAGCTCCATTCAATTGCCCAGATTCTACCCCACAAGGGATTATGGGGTCGTTAAAAGATGATGATGATGATGACGACTAGTTCTTAGTAAGAGCACGACCTGGATAATATTTAACAAAGGATCTTCGAAGATTAACTAGAATATGTGCATATTATATTACTATATGTATATTTATAAATCAACTGTTTGCACATATCCCATAGACTACGCATAGTCCTAATTAGTGATCACAAATGGGACCAACAACTTGATCATTAAGTGACGTGATCACTAAGTGAAACTGTGACTGTGCTTATTATTTTACTTCCACTTTCCTTTTCTGTACAAGCCTACAAAGGTCATAAATGCAAGGATTAGTCATAAAATTACTTTTTCATCACTGCCATAACACTGAACTAAGCAAGGACTACATACAATATGTGAAAATGTCTTGAGTTTGGAAGCAGTCAGGTAGTCCTTAATTTATGCCCATAATTGAGCCAGGAATTATGGTTATCAGTCATGATGGACGTTAAGTGGTCATTACCATGCTCAATATTATGGCCTTTTTTCTGCTGGTCATTAAGCAAATGGGGCAGTCATAAAGCAAATGCCACAGCCATTAAGCAAACCTATTGTCTGCAATGGATATTCTTTTGCCAGAAACACCAGTCACTGAAAACAGCTGTAAATGTGGGTTGGTTGCCAAGTGCCCAAAATGTGATCACATGACTATGGGTGGTGGTGGCTGTTGGAACTTTGAATCCAGGTCATAAGTACTTTCTAAGGGGTCCATTGTAACTGAACCAATTGAGCAACCAATTATATATTAAGGACTATCTGTACAGAAATAACAAACAAAACTAAATATAATTTAGGGTTATAATCTTCCTTCTGCATTTCCTCAACATTACTGTTTTTCCTTGCTTTTAGGGTAGGGATAAACTTACTTTCTATAAATATGGTTATCTTAGATATAGATGATATAAATATAGATGATAAAGATACAGATTAGATATAGATATGTTTATCCTATTTTATGTTTTTCAAGCTGTGGTTATTTTCCCTTTTGCAGAAAATGGAAGTCCATTTTTTTCTTTTTTTAAAAATATTTTGGTGGAGGAACTTACATTTTCAACCATGGTCTCATTGTGATGCATCTTAGAAAAGGATCAGTAGTCCTAGTCTCTGCTTAATGTTAGTCTTACTTTTACATTGTACATAACTGGAACACAACTGTCTGAAAAGCAAGAATTTTGCATATTGAACACAATTATACTTAGATTATAGATAATGTTGCAGCCATTGTATGATGAAGAAATAAACAAGCCGTCTGCTTTCTTTGCAGAGATGACCTTGGAAAAGATTAGAATTTACTTATTCCAGAAATTGAGCATCTGATGTGCCAGTACAGTTTCAACTGCTAGTTAAATTGGAAAGTGCTTCTGGTGCCCTCTTATTTCATGGCAGATTAAATATTTTATGTATTGTACAATTTGCATTAAAAGCATCCCTGAAGTGTTAGATGTCAATCTCTTGAAATGGTTTAGTTGTGTGTCATCTGGAATGTTTCCCATAAGAGCCTTTCCTACTTACAATCATTCTGGTTTGTGTGTTCCTTTTTACTACAGAGACGCTGAACTTGGCATCTCCTTCTGTAAAGCTGGAAGAGGTTATTCATTTAGCAGAGCTCTGCATTGAAGTCCTGCAGCAGAATGAAGAACATCATTCAGAGGTGAGGATAACCAAATTAGCTGCACAATAACGCTTTAATAACCACCCTGCATTGCCTTGGTGTGAAAGTTCTGTCAAAAAACATTACAGATAGAGCCTCTAATATATGTTAAAAGCAATTTACATTTGCAGAGTTCTCAGAGTTGTGAAGGATTTGAAAAATCAAGTGAAATAAAGCACTGCTCCATTAAAAAAAAAAACTTCAGGTTTGAAGAGTAAAAAAAGGAAAAGACGTAAATGCTGGTGGGGGGGGGGATATAAGAGCAAAGAAAAGGTGTGCTAGCCATTATCTCACAAATAAGTCTCCAGATTCTCATCTCTGAATAAAAATAAGTACCATACAGCAATCAAAAAGAAATGCTTCCTATCTTAATGTAGATACATGGATTAAATAAGAAGGCCATGTTTCGTATGCTCCCCTCTTGGTTTGGCTGTTATTTATTATTATCTCGTTTATTCATTAAACATGAAACTCAGTCAACTGAACATTTAAAAATGTATCACAAATATCTTTGACTGGCACTGATGGTTGATACGGGTTTCTGCCAGCATCCTAGGTTGATATTATTATTATTAATAATAATAATAATTTCTTTTTAAGAAGGATAATAATAATACTGCTACAGTCCACATGAAAGTTTTGGGGAGCCCTACCCAGTGAAGTCATCTGAACAAGTCTTCTAGTCAGCAGCAAACCTTTGTTATTTGGAGAGAACAGAAGCTGAACTCATTACCAAATATCAGAGGTTGAATCCATGTAATGGTAAAGGGGTTTTGCAGTAATAAAACGTGTTTTTTTTTATTTAACACCATGAACAAATAAAGTTTATGGAATTGCATTAATATCTTATTGACATTTTAAAAGTTTGATGAAGTAGCCTTATTGAAGCAGAAAACTACTTGGAGATTCATATTTTAACATAAGAACTGTTATATATATATTTTCTCCAGCGGAGACACACAAAGTAGTAAGCTAAGATGTAATGTCTATAAATATGATCATTCAAAACATCTGCTTTTACCTCACACTGTCAGTTCTAGATTTTAGCTTACATCTGTCATGTGTGAACTTGTTATGGATATTTTATTTTATCCTGAAGAAACAGCTGCTTCAAAGATTTGAAATTAATTCCCAAGAGGCATTCTACAATAGTATTGCCACTGTAAATACTTAATAATGCTTATATGTGAATTTCTCTTTTGAGAATATATATTTAAATTAAAATCACTAGAAATTGCAGTAATTATGATTGAAAAAGTACATTCTTAATATTTAGTTTTAAAATGCAATGCCCATTATATACTTTTATTTGTGCAAAATATAAATGTAACTAGAACCGTAATAGCTGGCAGTTTATTTCTAAGATATTTAAATGCATCAGTAGAATGCTGATTTTTTACAAGTATATAGTATATTGTGCCTCAGTTCAAACATTAGTATTTGAGAGTAAGCATACATCTTTAAAAATTGTACAGTGACACAAAAAGGGAGACAAAAGATGTGCATCTTGCTAAGTTCAACATATTTTTAACTTTTCTTTCTCCTGTTCCACAACATTTCCAAAATTATGGATCCCTCCAGGGAAACGAGGTATGTTATTCATTCCAATCAAGACTGACATTTTGGTCATGATTTCATGCATTGTTAAACCATTTTGAATGTATGGCATCAGTCATTCACTTTGTTTACTTGTGGCATCAATTATTTCATCTGTATCATCTTTATCTTAAAATTATACCTCATCCAACAGATAGCTGATTAAAGGGAGATATCAGACAGATTTAACTTAAAGATCTTTTTCCACCAGCCTTGAACAAATAAAAGTGGAATAATTTTCATCTAACTCATAAAGAAATAGATTCAAGACTATAAAATATGTATGACAAATAGAGAACTTTTCCAGGTCACTGTCAGTCAAGCAGGTATCCTCTGGCTCATACAGAATACCAGTACTTTGCTGGACTCTTCTAATATGGCTGCAATTCATGCATCTACTTAGCAATATGGCGAAAAACATCCAAAAATTATCTGACAAGCCCTACTCTAAAATATTAGTGCTATAGCAAGTTTTTGAGGACAGCATAGAAAAAGAAGATAAAAGCTTATGCAGTTCAGTTTTGGACAGAACATCACTAACTGAGCCATCACTGAATATTACAATGTTATAATTCAGTTGTGCATGAAACATATGTTGCTTTATTGTATAATATAAATTAGAAATAATAGTCATGTAATATAACAAATAAGACTTTCATCTCATACAATATTTTTTTCTTTTTTACACTTGGAATCTGTGTGATTAATCAGTAATTGAATTCATTTTCATGTTGTTTTATATTATTCTTGATAGAACCATGCTCACTGTGATATTCTGTGATAGTCTTTCTTCATGACTTTATTCCTAGGCATCAGTAGATCAGAGTATGATCAAGAGAATCATGGAATTTTCTACTTTTGCTATTGAATGTGATTTATTGGAATCTGCCATGCATTACCTTTCTCAATTTATTTCCATTTTGATATCATTTTACCTGAGATTGCTAGCTGGAAGGAAATTCTGATCTCTGAGTTTCACAGGGCTATAATTATTAATTACAATAAGTTTTTCCCATTACCTTTTGAAAGAAGTGGATGGTTAATGTCTGTTTTTCATCTGAAAGCATTTTCAAGATAGAGTCATTATGCTTTTTCTCATAGAATATCGTATCTCTTACATTGGCTCTCATATTTATAAGTACATCTACAGTAACATGAGAAACCAGATTCCCAGATTATCAGAGAAACTAGGTCCCTAGATTATCTGTCAATCAAATTATTTAATCAAACATCACGCTCACTGAAATACTATATACACATGCAAATTATATTGGATGCAAAATTCAACTTTACTTAATGAAGAATTTCAATTGTTTTTAAAGAATGTATGCCACATTCCATAATTTCATGGATGTACCATTTTTATGCTTTCTTTCATCATATCTTACATTCACATTTGAAGGTGAATGCAACTGAGACTTTTTTTAAATTGATGATGCAGGCCTTTGCATGGTGGCCAGATCTGTTGGCTGAACATGGGGAGAAGTTTTGGTCTCTTTTTACTGTTGACATGGATTCTGCGCTGGAGGCACAGCCACAGGACAGCTGGGATAGCTTTCCTCTTTTCCAGTTACTCAATAATTTCCTAAGAAATGACTGTAAGTTTGGTGTTTGGTTATTACTATAGCTGCAGTTACTTTCAACTTTTAAATCTTTTAAGATTTTAAAAAAGTTGAGGGTAGCTTAGAAATCTTTAGCTTTATTTATTTAACCTTGTTGGGGGTTTTTTCCTAGACATGTTTATGATACAATCCTAAACACAGGGAAATAAATCCTGCTGTGTTCAGTGGGATTTATTTCAGAATAAACATATAAGGGCTTGGGCAACAAAGCAAATATTAAAAGATTTTAAACACAGATTGAAATTCTTTTGCTGTTACATTACAGGTAGCACGTGGCTTCTTTGTAGACAGAAATAGACTGGTTCTAGCAAATTTCTTGTAATCCCAAGAAATTCACTAGAACCAGTCTATTCCTCTGTAATCCAAAAAAATTCTGTAGAGATCCTTGCTCAGATTTTGTCTTTGCACAACAGACCACATAAATTTCATTTAAACTCTGGTACAACCAGAACTATTTTTCATCTAGACATTTAAAATTGAACAACCCAAAGAAGTATAAAGAGACTTTCTTGCTGTTTCATAAAAAGGTTTTGAGCTTTATTTCTTTCCCAAGCTTATTTATTTGTAGCTTCTCAAATATATTTTTAAATGTTTACATGGATCCAGATATAATGCATCAGACATGCAACTGAATTTGTTTCTTACTGACTGCAAGCAAGAATCTGTGAATACAACTGACAATGACTGAGTTTAAGTGAGTTTACAATTTAAACAATTGTACAAAAAAAATCTTACCTCTACATGAATTCTTCTTTTTAGTGAAGAAGTAGAAGTTTTTATACTGAAAAGTCCTTTAAATTTATAAAGGTCCAATAAACCAATGTTTTCCACAATATTAAACTATAAAGCTATGAGTTGCTCTCTGAGCTTGGTTGTTTTCTTGCAGACATTTCATTACCAAAACTAGGAAGAGGAGTTTGCTCTTGTTTTATATTCTAGTGGCTTGCCCTGTCGGTGTTGATGGGAATGGTCTAGATGGTTCTTGTTTGGGCTGTTTAAAGTTAGCTTGTTTGGCAGTTCCTTGATTGAGGTATTCCTTGCTTCTTGGTTGCTAGTCTAATGTTAATCTTGGGGTTAATCTTTGCTAATCTCGATGTTGATTGCTGGTGAGGAGGTGTTTTGGTGTTTTTGTTTCATTTTTGGCTTGTTGAGTCTCTTTTGAATGGTAAGTAGATGTTGTTTATGTCTGTGTGCCTGTTGATGGCCAATTTGTCAGAGTGCCAGGTTTCCAGGAATTTTCTAGCATTTTTTGGACTTGGTTTGGTCTAGTTGAATTTTCGTAGTTGAAATTATTGTTAAATCTGTCCATGTATTGTGAAATCAAGGAGATTTCATTCTGTCTTCTGAGTGAGTGTTCATGGATGCTCTCTGCTAGTCTTTTCTGTTACAAAACTATGTTTCCAAGCTCAGAATAACCCAGATTTGTAATTGTTACATGTTGGTTTATGATAGTTTACATTCTGAACCTGGCAACCATCGTTTTCCAAAAGGTGAAATGAGAAATTTCATGTTTTCAACATTCACTGAAAACACAAAAAGAAGATAGGAATTGGTTACATAAGTAGCAAAGGGCCCTCTACATATCATAGCTTATATTAAAATACAGTTTTCCCAGTTTGGTAATGAGAAATGTTCTTGCAGAACATTTTGCATTTAGGCATACAATCATATTCTCCATGAATCATGGTAAAAATTGCTCAGCTCGAAAGCAGAAATGGGGACAGGGTTGGTATAGGGGGAAGGTGTATATTTTAAAATATTTAATAAATGTAGCAGCTGCTGCAAGAGATAGCTGCAAGATTGGGTACAACTTTGCAATCTAAGCTATTACTTTTTTGTACATGTGTCAGTCTTGCTAAAGCATAGAACACATTGCTATATCTGCCATTTTGTAAATGTTTGACACAGCTACACACACCCAGGATACACCTAAAAAAATACACCATGAAATTGCATTATGGGTGTTTGTGTGTATGTGTGAGCATGTGTATGTGTGTGTTGTGAAGTCTTGGTCTCCATTCCTCCTAAATATTCCAAATTCTTTGCTAGTACCGGTATTTCCTATCTTGTATTGGTGTTAGACCCACCACAATTCTTCCCTCCAGATGGTTCTTTAGAAAAGGCATTATCACTGAACCCTACAGTAACCGAAAGGGATTACTTCACCTAATGTATGACCAATGCCAATTCAGAAAGTGTAATCCTTTATATCCCATATTCTTCCTGTTCTTCCACATCATAGCTACTTTGCCATCTTAAGTCAATATTACTGAGTTTTTTTACTCAGGCCAACAAGTAATACCATCAAGCAGAAACATTAAAAATGGATCTATTTTATTTTTTCTAAAAGTAGATAATAATGTAAAGCCTTGAATTTAAATTTTTCCCCTTAAGTTGGTTAAACATGGAATTATTTTAAATAGTGAGAAAACCATTTCTAAGGGAAGGATGTATTTATTAAAATGACAGAAAATGTATGTTTGTAATGAAGCAGTTATGACCTATGTTACAAAGTACTGCTGATGGAATTTGAAATAGCAGTAATTATAGGGCTAACTTTCCGGTTACTTTTTTAATGCTAGAGTAGTTGCTTCAACTTTGGAAAAATCAGGGCAGTTCCTGCTTCTAAGTCACAAATTCCTTTTTCCCAAAGCTGTTTATTTGAAGATGCATTAGAGTCCATAATTACCAGCCCTTTTGAAGAGTGAACATGTTAAGGCTGTCAGAGAGGAGATTCTGTGCTTAGGTGACTGGTGACATGTGTCTTCTTTTAATGGCTAGTAAATGAAGTTGTTCAAATGCATTGCTGGATATTTTCATCTCTTTTTAAAAGAGGCTCATACAAATCTAAGGAAAAAGGAAAAAATCTGAAAATTCTGCTCTCGGGAGGATAAAAAGGCTAGTGTTAATAATTAACAGGGAGAATCAAGTGGAGTCAAATTAGCCATAATAGAGCCCAGAGTGACTGTTAAAGTTAACCTCTCATTATCAAAATGCTCATTAAGAAATGAACAGGTGAAAATCCTACTGGATTTTCTCTCATGGAGGCCAATCTCAGAGCTATCTTTCAGATTTTTTAACCATATTTTACATGAAGTTAATCTTCAATCTTTCAGACGTAGACTGTTGTCAGCTGCATTCTGTTCTCTTCCACAAGTTTCAGCCTCCACTTTTTGAATCTGTGAAGAATTTCTAGATATATGAATAAGCTAGATTTTTCTGTCTGTGTCGCCTGATTATGTTTCTTCTTATGGACTGATAGACAGAATTCTACAAAGACGCATATCAGTCCTGGATTAACTACTAAGCAATATAAATTTGTGCTTAGGGGACCAAGGGAAGGGAGGCACCACATATTTTTCCCACCTATCAAGATCTGAAACTCTTTCTCAGCCATACTCAACTTTAATCAAATATTTTGTAATTGTCCTTATCTGCCATATTTGTCTTTACTCTGCATTGTTACAAAACCATTTAGATTAGATTAAATTTTTCCAAGTATCTAAATAGAGATTGTAAAGGGAAGCAATTTGGAATCTTTTGTTTATCAGTTTTGCCTTTAAATTAGAAGCAGCCTAGCCCCATTTTGTAGTCTGCCCAGAGCCTTTACTTCATATTTTTCTATAGGGGATCTGTTTAAGTCACAATATGTTTTTACAAATTATGCCTGAGTGGATTTATCACCAAGTAAAAAGATGTACAATTCTGTATTTTAATCTTCTTTGCCATTAAATATTTGTTGTGACTGCTTAAAACAAAACAAAAAAAGGATTTATTTATTTTTTTAATTTTATTTTTCTTTGTTTCTTATAAGATTGTCTAGCTTCCATAAAGCTATGGGAACAAGGGGCTGATTTATGCCGAAATGCTACACATGCCGAAATGCTACACAATCAAGAGAAGACATGTACTTTATCATTTCTGTCTTTTTTTTAATTAGCAGAAAGATAACACACATTGTGGAAGTTCATTGGAGTTTGGGGAGGGTGATACCAGGGAGGCACTCTACTCAAACAAAGAGGGTGGCAGCAGTAACTATCAAACTGCTATACCAAGATAGGAGTTAGAGTTAGAATGTACAGTATATTCCAGAGATCTTTGGGAGAGGTGCTTTGAGATCTGCAATCTTTTACCGCATATACTATGCCCATTTTTTCAACTTTGATAAAACTAATAAAGTTCCAAGCAACTGTTTTTAATATTTATTAAACTTTTTCTTAAAAACATTAGTTTTGGTATAATTCATGAACATTTATTTCTGCTGTTCTATTATTGTAACAAATAAAAGTTGTGCAAAATCATTTGCTTCAGTAATATTTATATGAAAAATACAAGGTAGTGGGTTATATTTGGTGTTTTGGAGATGTTGCATGTTGGGAAATGAAACTATTCTCATTTCACATAATTGTATACAGTAGGTATTTGGGCAAGTTCTCCTTTTTTTTCATAGGTGCCTAAAGAAAACCTTGAATTGGATAGATTCTCTATAGCTCATTATTCTCTTCTGTTTATTGACCTTGTCCCTGGTACCTAAATAATAGTTTATCAGGTAGCTTCAGAAAACTGAGTGGGGATGGTTCATCTGCCACAAATGCATTCAGTAGAAAATATTCATGTAGCAATATATTGTGTAGATCTATACAATGTTAATATATACAATGTTAATAACAAGAGTTAATATATCCATGAAATTTTGTCTGAGCAATAGACAATTTATTTTCTTGATTTTGAAGGATTTTTATGTTTATAAAGTAGATTTTAAAAACATATAAAATAATTTAGAAAGCATGCCATAATTTTAGTGAAAGTTGCCACTGTGTAGAATATTACATTTGACTAAAGGTCAAGCTTTAAAATTCTAATGTTAAGTGTTACCATAACAAATGTTTTATGAACAAAGTTACTATTTGGATCATGTGTTGTCTTGTAATAATTATTTTCCTACTGGACCATATGGAGTGATTATAAACTTCACACTTTGATGCACATCTGTCTACTTGGTGATAGGTTCCTGCAGGAATATCATAATTTGTAAATAAATAAATAAAAATCTACCTACATTAAGTTGCAAATCTTTATGAATCTTAACTTGTTCCTTTGCAAATCTACATACACAGATTCATTAATCTATTTTATAATTCATAGATGTTATTCTATCTGATATACTTGAGATTTTTATATTACACGAAAATTGGTAGCAGTTTTCAATAGCAATCAAGAATTTACTATAGGAAATCTTTGGTTCAGCTCTCCAAATCATTGAACTCATTAGATGTATTTATCTCTCTTTCATCAGCTATTTTTTTAAATATTTGAAGAAAATATATAGGAAAATCAATTAAATTCTAACAGGGCCTTTGATTATGATGATATAACTACAATATGTAAGAGTTAATTCAGTTATGTTAAATATAGGAGCCGTGAGGAAGACTAATGTCCACTATTGCAATACAGCAGGAGAGCTAATCCGGTCTATACAGGTAGTCTTTGACTTACAAGCATTCATTTAGTGACTGAAGTTATAACAGTGCTGAAAAAAGTGACTTATGAACATTTTTCATGATTGCAGCATCTTCAAGGTCATGTGACCAAAATTCAGATGTTTGGTAAGTGGCATATATTTATAATGGTTGCAGTATCCCGGGGTCATGTGATCACCTTTTGTGATCTTCTGACAAGTAAAGGGAATAGGAAAGCTTGATGTATTTAACAACCATGTTACTAACTTAACAACTTCACTGATTCACTTAGCAGCTGTAGAAGAAAGGCCTAAAGTGGGACAAAACTCATTTGCAACAGACATTTTGGGCTCAATTGTGGTCGTAAATTGAAGACTTTCTGTAAACAAATGAAAAATAAATTAAAGATAAGTTTACAACTCTTAAATCCCTTTTTGGATAGTTTTTTTTTCTGGTTTTATCCATCAAAATATATGTGTGTGTGTGTGTGTGTATGTATGTATGTTTCCATTTATTGCCATGTATTTTGAGAGCCAGGAAAGTCTACAGAGTAATCTGGCTGCCAGCAGTTGGTAGTTCATTTAGTCACTCTATCCAGGGTGCACCATGAGGAGCCAAACTAGCTTTACACTCCATATATGTTAATATATTTTGTTAGTCCATGTACAATATGCCATATGCTAAATAAATAAACAAATAAATTTGCATTTGTTGCTGCTTTAAAATTCAAACCACCTGGGTTGCTAATTTTAATGTTTGAACAGCCACATTCTCAAAGATTCTGATTCATACAAACAAAGCACTATTTAACATACTCTGAGATGACCCACGTACTATCTGCATGTACATTGCTCACAAAGTCTTATTTAAGAGACCCATGAGATCATTTTCTGCTATGATTTTCTGGAAAGAGAGTAGCCCAGACGCATGCTAAAAATGTATTTAACATTTCAAACTGCCCTGAAGAAAGGTGAATGGTGCTCTAAAAACAAGAGAGTAACTTGTGAGCTGCCATTAAGGATTGGATTAATTATAAAGATAAATACCACTTGACTGTGAGGTACAATATAAAGCACATGTATGAATAATCTCTTTTCATGAAAAGCAGCTACATCTGTCTGAGGTCTTCCACATTTTTTTCTACAAAACCTGGGGGGAAAACATGATTTGAGGAGAGGAACTTCGTGTATGTTCTCTCATGATGAAAAATATCTTTTTGAAAAAATTTGCACAGAGCAATCCTGCTTACGTGAGCAATATTTTAACTTATTTAGATTTAGATTTAGCTTTTAGCTCCCTGTTTTATTTCCCTAGTACCACCTCTTAACAGCAACACATGCCCAGGAGGTTTGATTAAAGCAAATTCCTCCGAGGAGAAGGTTACCACAGAGCAGTTCACAAAATATTCAGAAAGCTCAAGGTACTTTCCAGTAACTATTTGTCTCTATGCAAATCTGTCTGTTATGTATTTCAATCCCAACATTTTGTGGGGATTTATAGTTTTGGTATCCTGACACACATATTTCATCACCTACCAGTCCCCATTGTCCAGGTCATAGTAATTCCCTCTGTGTACATTACATCTTTCCAGATAGTTCAAGTTGTGATACCTTGAAAGATCTCACGAATGTGTTAGATCTCTAGAAGGATGATGAGGAATGATAACATGGCACGTAGGCCTTCCGGCTTCTCCCTTTCCCTGCATCCTACTGTGGAAATTTGAGCCAGCGAGCTTCTTGTTATTTGTAGCGACTCTATGGATTGTCTATCTTAAATCAATAATGTTCTGCATTACCTGTAAAAGCTGTGATCTGTTGTTTTTGAAGCATTTATAAGGAGTTGGGCGTCACAGACTCAAACCATTGATCTTTGAACATAACTTTAATTTCTTTCCCAAATGTTAAACATAGTTTTTTACATCTCTATTGTCTCTTTTGTTAACTGGAGGTAAGGACATACATAAGGCATATCTAATGCTAATTTCCTCTTACTATTTTGTGCCAGTAAATCAACTGTGAAATGACTTTTTGTAAACCTGGAAATATTTTAAAATGAAATTTTTATTGTATTGTCAGGAAAACTCTGTGATGGGAAACTTTTTTCCCTAGAGTACTCATACAGGCAGGCTGTCTTATTAATGTGACCTTTGGAAGACTTAGTTATATGTGATAAGCATATATAAGCACACAGAATAATATCACTATCTAATGAAGGCACGTTAACACTCTAATTAAAGTTGTTGGGTAGAAGGCCAGAGAATAATTCAGCTAGTCAAACTAGAAAAATCAAAAACAAGTAGAGGAGTTGCAGGTGTGAGCTACATATGTGTGTTGCATATTTTACCGAAAATATGTTTTCTTTGGGTCTTGGTCCAACAGCTGCTGTGAAACTAATAATGGAATGGTTAGATTCCAGACTAATAGACTAATAATGGAATGGTTAGGGGATTGAGAGTGAGAAAGTACCAAACTGATAGAACAACAACAAAAAATGATGGGTAGTTGCTTGTATTTAAGACATGAATAAGAACAACTACCTGTAGTACCTGGAAAAAAGTGATCTGAATCTTAATTCAGATATCTTGGGAAACTGTTGATTTCTTTACTGGTGGTACTAATGAATTCAACCTGAATTACTATGACTGATCCTATTCTGCCATTTTGCAGCTTAAGTACAAATGCAGTTCAACTAGAATTCCATGTTGATGCTAAGAAGTCATCAATACCATAGTAGCTGCTTTTCATTTTAACCATAATTTCAATGGACTGAATAATTGATTGCAGTCCTAATCTCTTTAATAATAAATCACAACGAATGCAGTGAATGAGTACTCAGAGGATTGAAGTGGTACAGTTGGGAAACCAATGCATTCTCCTTAATTCCTTTCTTTCTCCTGTTTTCTCTTTACTCCAAGAATTAGTTGTCTGCTCAAGTAACCATGCCAGTTGCTTAAGGAGAAAGTAGCATATATGGAGTCTCACCTTCCAGGTTGCCCAGTGGCAATATTTTAAGATATCATATAACCATCCTAGCTGATGTGATATCTGTACTCCAGAAACCTAGAGATCACCAAGTTGGGGAAAGCCGATATAAAGGTCTTAGGACAGATCTCTTTGACTGTGTGATACGACTTTGGATCATCAGTCCAGCACCAGTTTTTCTGCCTTTCCTGATAAATTAGAACATGCTTTTCTTTCTTGCATCCTGTCCAGAGTAGGAAATGGAAAGGAGGGGAGAAGTTTTTGTGAATGGATGTGGATGTTGGGGAGAGGATAGGCAGATGCCAGTCTGGAACCAAGGTGTCGGATGAAGCTTCAGACCACTTGGCTATTTGGACTAATGTGTTGGTCTGTTTGGATGATCTTTAGTTTGATGGGGGGGGCATGGATCAGAGAAATGTAACATTCACGATAACATTTGAGTGATGATAGGCATGAGAAGATATATTGGGTGATTGAAATGATTCTGCATTTCAGTTGCTCCTTCTCCCCACTAAGTGACCAGTGCCTGGTCTTCAAAACATTAATGTCTTTGATGCTATGATGTTTTCCAATGCCTAATGTAATGTTGGTCTGTAATAAAGCTTGCCTGTTTGTGATTTAATTGTGAATAAGAAAACCACCCTGTTCTGAATTACCAAAATCTGGCTGGACAATGGGTTTGGGGTATGGTGTGGACCATGATTCTGGGGCAGGGATGGTGGAATGGCTATTGTTGTTTCTGAGATCGTGCTAACTTCCAAGAAGATGATTGTACAGATAACTGGAGTTGAGATCTTATTTGAGAAATTGTGTTTTAGGGATCAGATGGGTTTGCTACTCTTATTGCTTCCTGCTGTAATCATTTTTCTGCTATTATCTCATATGCAAATAGCTGGCTGTTGGTCTTTGTTTAGAGTGATTTGATCCTAAACAGGAGCACCTGCAGGAGCTCTGGCAGCATTGCATGAAAAGTTTGAAAAGCATATATTAGATGCAGCTATTAGGATTCAATTGGAATTGGATTCTGCTGTTATACAGAGCCAAGGAGATGATCTTAGAGAAACTATGGTGATATAATAACATAAAAGGGAGGAAAGGAAAAACATATATTTTCAGAATTTTGTTCCTACAGCCTAGATTAATAAAGTATCGTTCCAATCAAACTTGAATTTGTTTTCTGACCTGGCCTACTTTAAAGAGTAGTCAACTGTGCAGGTTCTATGGAGAAGATTAAGGAATAATCCTGCTTGGTTGTCTGGGAGGGTTTTAAGCTTTTAGTCCTGAGGAAATGGACAGGGTTGTTCAGGCTATGAATTATGCTTTGCAGTAATGGCAAATATCTATAGCTCTGGTGTAGGATGATGGTGAAGGTTCATTCTCCCAACTTGTGGGTTGGTTTCTGAATGTTTTGTTACCAGGCTAGGTAACATCTTCAGCAGAGTTTAGGAGATGTCAGTGTTCTGTTTATAAGGGCTTCAGGTGTGGGTTTGTCCAGTGAGGATCTTGTGATGGGTCATTTGTGAGTCTTCTAATAGGTCTTGTGATAAGGAGGTTACATCAGGTCAGGGTCATTGGGAGGTGAACTGCTAGTGGGGGGGCCTCCCAATGACCCTGACCTGATGTAATCTTATCACGACCCATCATGACTCACTGATGTTACTTAGCCTGGTAACAAAATGTTTGGAAACCAACCTACAAGCTGGGAGAATGAACCTTCAGCCTTATGAATTATGCTTCCTGTGTTTTAGACCCATGTCTCATCTGTCTGTCAAGGCCTCCCAAAATACAGTGTGGTTGAACCCATGCAGTAGTAAGTGCTTCTCTGGGGATGGTTCCATTAGTTTTGAAAGAAGTGGTCTGAACTCTCCTTAAGACATATTTAGTAGATGCAAACACCTAGAGAGATTTCATGAGGTCTCCAACCTTCTCTTCCCTTCCCTTTTTGGGGAAAGTCATGAAGAGGGTGGGAAGTTTGCATCTTCAAAGGTCCTGGAGAAAGTGGATTATCTAGACTGGGGTGTCAAACTCATGTTGTCATGGCGGCATCACATGATGTAACTTCCTCTTTGCTAAACCAGGTGTGGGCGTGGCCAGCACATGACGCATCCGCCTGCGGGCCGAGAGTTTGACAGCAGTGATCTAGACCTTTTTATCCTGGGTGATAATACCAAAAGTGCATTGATTGTGCTTGAGGATTAACTCTGACAGGCACAGGACTAAGGTAGTGCTTCTGTCCTACAATTACTAAATCTCCCAGACATATTTGATATTATCAATCATGGTATTCTTCTGGACCAGTTCAGGACCTTGAATGTGTCAGGCATATTTTGTGGTGGTTCTCATTCCTTCAGAACTCGTTCCAATCACGGTTGGTATCCTGATTCTCCCCCTCTTTTATTTAACATCTACATGGAACCATTGAGCAAGGCAATCTATTGAGATGGATTAAGTATGATCAGTAGATTGATTATATTCTGGTGTAAATTTCTGTCCTGATTCCATCAAGAGTTCCTTCCCAGTGCTGGGAGGTTCTAGAGATCTGGATGGGGAAAAACAGGCTTTGACTCAACAATAACAAGATGAGATAACTTGGTTTTAAAACTTTCCAGATATGTGGATATTTCATTTTTTACTCAGAATGGAATGCACAATTTGGAGCTCTTGTGAACTTACAACTCCTACTCAGTGAGCAACTGGCAGCCATGGCCAGTAGGGCTTGCACACATTTTCATCCTGTCCTCCAATTGTATTTCCTAGAATGGGAAGTTCTATTCCCAATGACTCATGCCTTAACCACTTCCCAGTTAGGCTCCCAATAAGCTGCCCATGAAGAGCATTCAGAAGCCCTAACTGATTCATAATATTATGGCAATTTGAGGAAAACCATGATATACCCATGTGACACCTCTGCTTCATGGACTACACTGGCTTCAGTAGGTTTATGGGTACAATTCAAGGTGCTAGTGGTTACTATAAAACCTCACAAGGCCAGATTATTTATGGAATCACTGGTCTCCAATTATACCTGCCTTTCCCACCAGATTTGACAAGGTGGGTGTAGAAGGTCCCTTCTCCGAAACAATGCCACCTAAGGGGACCCACAAAGTTACAGCATCTGCTTTACGGAACAGCATTCTTCAAGATGCAAACTTAGCATTCTTAAAAGCTTTGAAGACAAGGCTTTTTTTCAATCATTGAGGTCATCTAGTTAGTAGAACCCAACATATGTGGCTTGATTTGAATTATAGTTGTCAGGGAGTTTGGCTATGTTGTAATATTGTTTTATTATTTCTTGGATTTTTTGCATGCATTGTGGATCACACAGAGTCACAAGATTTTGATGGGAGGCTATATAAATTCAATAAATAAATAAATAAATCCTTCATTTTTTAAAAAAAATATCTCTATAACTATTTTCCTCTTTTCAGTTTTTTCCCTAATCTTGTAATATATTTGTGTTTCTTTACATATCAATATATCGGTATAAAAATAATATATTAAGACTAAGCAGTGCTTATATCTGAATTTCCTTTGTCTACACAAATGTTGTTCGAGGCAGAAACATAAAAGTATAATGTTTACATGTTTACATCTTACTTCAAAACTATTGTCAAATTCCAAATTAATGTTCCATTTTTAAATTTGTTTTTGAATTGGGTTACATTTCATTTCCAGATACTTTTATGTTTTGGAGGGTTTTTTAGGACTTTTCTATTTTGAAAACATGGCTTATTACTATCGTTAGTCTACAGATGTGTAATCCTACTCATGTTTACAGCAAGGTTTTGTTGAAATCAATTTGCTTTCTTTCAGATGTGCATAGTCATGCATTCTTCAGGAAGTGCTTAGCCATTAAATCCAGTTTTGATTATATTTAGTTTGCCCATGACAGTCTTTTACAAAACATTAGCTTTTTTTATCTTAAGCTTGTATAAATGAGAAAGAAGTAATCACAACTATTTGCACTGTTTTTGTTTTGTTTTTCAAGCACTTTTGTGCAATGGAAAGTTTCACAAGCATTTGCAAGAGATTTTTGTTCCCTTGGTCATCCGCTACATTGATCTCATGGAATCATCCATTGCCCAGTCCCTTCACAGAGGTCTTGAACAGGAATCATGGCAGCCTGTCAAGTAAGTGTTTCTGGAAAGCCTACACCAACTGCACCTGTAATACCTTTATTCTCACTTTGGTTTGCTATTCTCCTCAACGCTAGTTTTTATATATTATTTTTATGGTCTCCATGCATTGTTTATTTCTTCACAGGACCATCACCAACAGTCTTCCCAATGTAGCTCTTCCAAAAGTTCCAAGTTTGCCTCTTAATCTTCCACAGATACCTAGTTTTTCTACACCAACATGGATGGCTTCTTTATATGACTCCACGTGTGTATTCCTGACTGAACTTTGAGTGTCTGTATGTGTCTCAGCTCTGCATGGCCTTGCTAGTGTCATGTTGTACAGCTGCATTTGGACCGCATGGTGTTTGTGATCATTGGATTGGAAATTAGAGTTTTTTGGTTGACAGCCAAGCATGGAATGTCGTTGGATTGTGCTTTTTGGTGTATAAGATCTCAGTAGGATATTACTTAAAATTAACTAGGCAAAGGTTTGTTGTGATACACTTAGCAGTCATCACCCTTAATTACATAATTGCTCTTATTTAGTTAATAAGCAGTGTGGAAGCACTTTAAATTATTGTACTCAAGTATGGTTTTTTTTTATGTCAATAGCTCTTTGTGTTTAGCGTGTTGTTACTAATCCACTGCATGTGCCAAATAATTTCAAAAGCAGCAGCAGTAGCAATTGGTTATATTATTTTTATAAGACTTTTATAGTCTTCTTTTATTAAGGCACTTTCAGCATTAATGGAGTTCAATTCCTAACTAATTACACTGCAGACAACTGAGATTCCATCTCTATTTTTTTTACAAAACAGAATCACATAGCTTTCTGTGTTTACAAAGAGCAACTTTACAATTACTGTATACATTACTGTTACGTTAGATTAAGAAAATGCATTCAGTAAAGTGAACAAAATTAGCAATCTGTGAAAAGAAACTGTTGGTATAACCACAGACTTCCAGACTTGTACTAGTCAAGAGGCATTGTCCAATTTTTATAATGTTTCTTTCTTCACTAATTTCTTTGAGAGAGAATATAAAATGGTGGAAAATAAGGGATGACTATAAAAAGATAAAAAAAGGTCTCAACGTTTACACAGTTGTAGGATTCAAACAAGACAATCCAAACATACAAACGTCTCCTGGATGCATTCAGAAGCACTGTACTCACTAAGACTTGTCATTTAAATTATCTACCAATTTAAAAAAATCAGTAATTTACATTTACATATAATTGTTGGCACCAGTATTTTTTTTCTGATATTTATTGTTTCATTCCCTGTAATTGGAGATTCTATTGTTTATGTAGCCATAACAAAACCATTCATGCCTAAGAAAGAAAGTTAGAAATTACAGCACTTCCAGTAGTATAAAAAATGTCCAGAATAGAATGGACTCATGAAGGGGTCAAGGTTCATAAGAACATTATGGTGAAGATACCTGTATTTTACATTTTCTTGCATTCTTATATTTAAATCAAGACCAGACAAAACAAGGCTTCATTCATAAGATTACCAATTGTATAAATGAATGTTTGAAATAAATAGGTAGGTGGGCTGATTTGGATCACGATCCTTGTATGTGAAGTAGAAGTGCCATGTTCGATTTGATTCAGAAATGCTTTTTTTCATGGTGAGCATGTCTAGTTACAAAAAAACTCGAAAGTCAACCTGGTGAAGTTTAGAAAGTGGCCGCACCATTGAATAAACAGTTTCATCCACTCCCATTTTTATTTTCTCAGAATGACTTATGGGATCTATATTATGTTTAGATGAAGATGACATTAGATGTTAACACTTTGCTTTCCAATATTTCTGTTTCCCATATAATTGTTGTAAGTTTAAACAAGGAGATAAAAAATAAGCTTTTGAATTAATTAATTAATTGCAAAAGATAGAACATAAAATTGTGGACTTGTATTACTTAAGATAATGTACAGCAGGATTGTCAAACTCTATTTCATTGAGGGCCGTATCAGGGTTGTGTAATTAGAATAGAATAGAATAGAATAGAATAGAATAGAATAGAATAGAATAGAATAGAATAGAATAGAATACTTTATTGGC
>JANHFL010002879.1:71095-100297 GCA_032468155.1 Oxyrhabdium leporinum | reverse complement strand
TTTCCACTGTTGTATAAACACAATTTCCACCCAGTCACATGATCAAGCCACGCCCACCAAGCCACGCCCACAGAACCAGTAGTGGAAAATTTTAGATTTCACCACTGCAGTAGGTATTATCTGGCATAGTATATGAGCCATAAAGGAAAGGTTTCCCCTCCTCATGGCCTTCTGCAGCTGTTTAAAGTAATTTCAAACCCTTTTACACATTATTAATATTTATGCTGTGTTTCTTAATATAGTTTGTTGCAGTGCTAGAAGGTGTGCTCTCTAAATTATCCAGGTATGATGAAGGCACTTTCTTCTCATCAATACTTTCATTCACTGTAAGTATAACAACTATTGAATAACTATTTAAAAAATCCATTATGAGCCAATGATACCAAGTGATGTTTGTTTTCTACTTTTACTTTTTTTAAAGGTAAAAGCAGCTGCAAAATATGTTGATGTTCCTGTAAGTATGAATGCAATAAATTAATTGCTTTCTACTCTGTGTACTTTTCCACGTATTAGCATTGCACTTTCTTTTAAAGGTTGATTATAGTTATACACCATGTACTTAAGCAGATCACTTTTGCCCCTAGAGGGCATTTCATTTCCCTTAAGCTACTACAAAGTCTCAAAGCAAAGCTTTGAAAGATTACTCTCAGTGTACTTTTTCAGTTGTGCAGGAGTGAGGATTGTAACCTAGAAACTGTGTCACAGGGGAAATTTTGTCATTTGGGTGTAATTGTTCCTGGGCTTAGCTCACTAGAGTTTTCATGAAAGTGAACAGTTTATAATTATATTCTATATCCATGAATATCTGTACATATATCTTATAATTTCAGGTATCCCTGTTGCATTAAATGAGTATGTAAAGTTCTCCACGTGTGAAGCTCATATTTTTCAAGAATTAAAATATTATGATGTAAATATCCTGTTCTGGATAGATACTTATTTTCAATTTGTAGTCATACGCATTTTTTTAATGTTGTATCTTACAATATCAGGTAAAACTATGAATGACACAGTATAAAAAGAGTTTGAAGAAAGTTTTCCCAAATTTACCTATCTTTTTCCCTTGCCTAAATCTCTTTTGGACAATTCTGGGACTTACTGTTATTAAACTCAGTGTTATGTAGCCAAATACATAAACTAGAAGGGCTTCAAATTAGGAAAATGCCATTTTTATATTTTAAAACATATTTATAACATTTTAAATAGTAACGCTTTTTTTTCTTACCTCTAGGGTAAACTATTATTTGCAAATCTGTGTTTCCTGTTTTGACCCAGCTTTTCTTTTTCTATTCTGTTTTATTTCAAGTTTATTTCAAATTCATAGAGTCAAAGTTCTGGGTACATTAGAGATTATGACATGCCACTCTGAAAACTTGCTTTATCCATGATGGTATACCATTTTTTCAAACCATAGTATTGAAATTCCATGTTCAACCATGCAGATCAGTTTATTGTTTCTTCAATGTAAAGTTATGTTGCCCTCATTGTTATTTTGAGACGGTACAATCTGTCCCTCTGAGATATCAAGCTTTATGTTCCATGGCACTGGCTACCTCTTAAAGTGGACCAGATACATTTGGAATAAAATCTCAGGCTGAAGACAAAGGTCCAGGATCAAAGGAGGAAGTGATTGAAAAACAGCAGATAGAAGTCAAGATTTAGGTTTGCATTGAAAGTAAGGACAGCTCAAAGCAGTTATGTTGTTCTGAGTATTTGTCCTGCTTGGTTGCAGGATCCATCTGTTTTAAATTTAGATTCACCTGTTTTATATTGGATGATGTGACAAGAGGTTTCATTTTTCGATCACCTTATTGCAAAGCCTAGTACCAGTTAGGGCTGGGAGAGAATGACTTCCATGCCTAAGGGGCGATTAGAATTTGCATCTTCTCATTCATTGTCCAGCACAATAAACACTACATACTGTAACATTTGCTTTCTGAAAGCAGCTACATCAAGTGGGGTGGAGTGAAGCAGAGACCAAGATCTAGGTCAATTTCCAAGAAAAAGAAACAGGAACTCATTTCTCTTGGAAATGCGGGGGAGGGTGTTTCTTAAAAAGGTTGCTTGGATGCTTTCTTTGCAAAGGGTTGGTGCACGATGACCTGCACTGGGTGTTTAATGTAGCAAGTTCTTAACTGTGTCTCTTGGTCCTAGCTTAAAATTATAACCATTTACATTGCACTGCCCAACTATGATATAATTACTAACCTCAATTAGGATATAACAATTATCCCACAATGCTTCAGAATTTCAGGGCACTCCATTCCACTGCTTATGGCCCAGAAAAGAGCAGTCCTTAAGAATCACTTGTATCAAATACTCCTTTGTTGGGCATTGGAAAATTAAAAGCAGCCAATAATGGTTACATTGAGGAAAATGGAAAAAAATATTCTCTGCAAAATGTATTGCAAAGAAATGCAGCAATGAATTAAACAGAGAATTTGAAGAAACTTGTGTATATAGTGCTTCACAATTCAAATCAAATTGGGGGATACTTGGTGCTGTCTGAGCTTGGTTATTTTCTTGCAGACGTTTCATTACCAAAACTAGATAACATCATCAGTGCTGGTAAGGAATGGGGTTTGCTGTCAGTTTATATTCTAGTGGTTAGCCCTGTCAGTGTTGGTGGGAGTGGTCTTGGAGTTTCTTTGGTTGGACTGTTTACTGTTAACTTGTTTGGCAGTTCCTTGATTGGGCTATTGTTTATTTCTTTATTGTTGGTCTAATGTTGATCTTGGTGGTGTTGATTGCTGATGGGAAGGTGTTTCGGTCTTTTTGTTCCCTTTATGGCTTGATTTTCTTTTTTGCATAGTATTTAGATGTTGTTTATGCCTATGTTTCTATTGATGGCCAGTTTGTCAAGAGTGCCAAGGTTTCAGGAATTGTCTAATGTTTTTGGATTTGGCTTGGTCTACGATGGTCACGGTTTCCCAGTTGAAACTGCCTAAGTCTGTCCATATGCTGTGAAATTAAAGTGTTTTCATCGTGTCTTCTGACTGCTAGTTGGTGTTCATGGATGCGTTCTGCCAGTCTTCTGCCTGTTTGCCCTACATAGTGACTTTGGCGGTCTTTATTTACACTGTAGGTTGTTGCAGATGACTCATGTTTTTTTCTTCTAGGACTGCGGAGTCTTGTGGTTTATTTAGGATATTTTCGAGGGCTTTAGTTGGTCTGTCTACTTTGCTGATTCCATGTAGTTGTAGAAGTCTCGGGTGATTTCTGAGATGTATGGCAATGTTATTATTTGTACTTTTATTCTTTTTTTTGTGTTGGTTGTGCTCTATTGGGTTGACTGGCACTTTTTGATAAAGTTGTAGATGTAGATCAGGGGTGTCAAACTGACATCCTCATGGCGGTATCAGGACTTTTTTATCCTTTGCTGAACCGGGTATGGGCATGGAGTTTGACATAGATGATCTGTTTCCCTTTTAAGGTTTCAGAAGTGCTGCAGTGTGTTTGTGCTCATCTAAATAGAGTTCTTATACAGTTCTCTTGTGGCTTATTGCTTTGATAGTGGAACACTTGGCTGGATTATTTGGAAAGAAACGATACTGCAGAAAAATAGTATGTTGTACTCTGTAGCTCAGCTGTCAGATTCTGTAAGGAGTTCATACATCACTTCTTCACATTCATGTGCACACACAAACCTGATCTTATATGTTGAGTCAGTGCAAATATGCTGTATATGGTTGGAATCCAACAATTCTTTTTGAAGAAGTTTCTGTAATCAGGATTTGAACAGCTTCAGTGGGAAAGGATATGCAACCATTCCTTGTCACTGTAGCAAGTGCATATTTGTAACTCTTGTGTTTAAGAACACAATTTGCAGTATTAATTTGGAGCAAAACATTAATATACTTCTCCAAATCAATCCTTAACTGTCTATTTTAATTTGCCTTTCTAAAAATATAATTTAGCAAATAATACCCTTCACGACTTACTGTTTCTAAAAACTGTACATATTTATTTAACATTTATTTAGTGATCTTTAGGCTTATCTTGGAGGTAATAAATAAGCATTCATTTAGTGATTGAATTTTGAATATCTGTTCTTCAAGAAACTTGAGACCAGCATCTATATCCATTTCTGTCTTAATAACACTCCTGTCAGTTTTCTCATAAGGAACTAGTAATAGTTTATTCCCTCTGCAGGAATGTAGGAATTATTAACTTGATACGCACCCAGACGTTTGTAACTTTCTTTTGGAGACTTAATTCTCCTGGATTATGGCTAGATTGTAAAACATAAACATGAATAGGAATGACTGATGTTTCTATCTGTGCCTTGATCTTAATATGAAATAGTCATTTCTGTTCACTGTCTTGCAGAATTGCACTGACTCTTTGGCTTATTGGAAAGATGAAATAAGTAGTCTGATTAGAGTACAAATAATATAAATTTCATACCAACAGTGCTAGGTTTGGAGCATAATTTTGGCAATCATGGCAGAGAAGTCCTCTTACTTTTCACCTTCAAAAGGGTCTTAGAGCTTCCAAGGCCTGCTATGGCAAGTTTATACATAATATTAAAACATCGGAGAGAACAGCTTCAATTATTGTCACCTGAGGATCTGGATAAGATACTTAGAAACTGCTTGTTAAACAATCTGTTTCCTTGACTTTTATCTATTATGCCTTTTCTCTGATCTCAAGGACAATAACATGTCAATTATTTCTTGAATACTTAAGCAAGTTATACAGAGGTTTTGGGACAACCTTTTCAAGAAAGGCAGTAATCTAAGGATTTCTTGAATACCACCTTTTGTAGTATAGAAGCATTACTGAATGTTCTAAAATATTAAATCAGTCCACAAAATAAATGCACTGAGCTTGTGATGAGCTTTATATGGCTTTCCTATCCTTTCTTTTCCTCTTATTTCTTTATCAAAGAAATAGCATAACCCTAACAGAAAAATGGGTTTACAATCTGGAATAGATGCAAGTCATGATTGTTATTTCTTTATAAACAAGAAATATCCTTAGATTTGGTGAAAAAAAAATTAAGGTGCTTTCTATTTAATTGAAAATTCAAATTCGCTTTATCTTGTCTCGTTAGCTAATGCAAGTTACTGTGTGTGTGTGTGTGTGTGTGTGTGTGTGTGTTGAACAAAGAACTAAAATGTCTTTAAAGTTTTAAATGGAGAAAAAAATGGTCTTGAGAGAAAACAAAATCAAGAAAACGTATATTATATTTCATGTACTCTGTTTAAAAGAAAAAAGAAAAATCCAAACTATGATGACATTAAGTAATCATATTTCCTGAATCCTTTTGAAATGTTCTTTTTTCTTAAGTTGAGAAGTAGTATTTGCATATATTTTACATGACAAATCGTTCATGTTTAAAATATCATATAGCAGAAAGGCCAGTTAATCAGTTTGTTTCAAATAATTCAGACCTGCTCAAGTATGCATCTTCTGCTTCAACCCTTTTTAATGATCTGGATGTTCACAATTGTATTAATTTTGTAAGGAAATGACCTCACATTTGGCTAAACCATAAAGATAATAGTTAAAACAATTTACTCAGCATCAGCAAAAGCACCTTAGCTAATTGACTAATTGATGTTTTAGTCAATTGTTATTCTGGCGGAGGTACAGAATTTGACCATTCTAGTAGAAATGTCTGAACGTTGTTGATCTGACAAATGGTCAGTTAAAAAAATTCAAACACTCTACCTGACATGTTCAATAAAATGGGTGTAAAAATATCCCTGTAAAAAAGGCAGCATAGAGGAACCTGTCTCTTAGTCTCCAGGGATCAGATGTGATAAGCAAAACGATTATGTTAATATCTGCCTACCAATAACACTGAAGCCAGAAACTTAAAGCAGGCAGTGGTAAAATTACTGGTTAAGATTTTTACATATATTTGAATGCATTCTATATCCACTTTCTTTTAACTTCTTGAATCTATTTAAATGACTACAAAATAGCTTTGATTTTATGTGTCAGTGACTTTGCTGAATAATCCTGAGGAAAAATACATTTTATATCCTAGTTTAATGAAATATAAAGTAGCTATTTTGTGTGTTAAGGTAATTCTTTAAAGTGTACTGTATGCTGGAGCATTGGGAGTCTTCTTCATTAAAAACCAAAAAAAAGCAATATGCCCTTTTCATATATTGTTAACATTCAATAAAAAGATTCAGTATGTCCTTCTGTATTTAAATTTGTTGCTTGCAGGGCAGAGGGAAGCTGTATAGAAAGGACCACCCTCCCCTCACCAGTGAATGGGAAGGGACGATCCACACCTGCGGATTAGGTGAAGCCACAGGAAGTAAGAGCCCCTGAAGCAGCATATAATTAACCAGAAATTTTCTGCCTCTCTCTTTGCAAATACTGTTCATCTCATCAGGTTAACAAGTGATTAACCTCAAGAAAAGGATCTACTGCTATTAATTTCCTTGTTTTAAACTCTTTTTTCTTTCTCTTGCTAGTGCACTTGGTAACCTGTCAAACAGTATCCCTATTACAAAATTTCATTTCCTTGTATTCTATTCATGCGTTACAGTTTTTTACATTTAGCTGTGTGCAGTTTTGGCAGATGGGTATGATCAATCCGAAAGCAATGACTCCTTGCCTGAACACCAAATTCCACCAGAACCAAGTAAACAAAAAGCTGCTCTTGAAATCTGGCATTTATTTATCAGATGTTTATCAGGCAAAATGGTACTTTCCATTGTGCATAACACTGGCCCCTAATTTTTTAAAAATATTAGCATTAATACTGTTGAGCATTTGTGACAAATTAAGTTAGATATTTTCAGCAACAGTGGCAACATACAACTTCCAAAATTTCTAGTCAATACTGCTAATAATATACAGGATGTTTTGTTGCTGCATAAAAAGTTGTATAGTTTATTATTATGAAGTAGCATAAAATGTCTAGAATATACAGGTCAGGAAAGTAAGGTGTGCCTCTGGTGCCGACACAATTCAGTACAGTTAATTTTTTTCTCTGAGCTTCTACTCAGTGTTTTGGGGTGATGACTGATCCCAATGCCAATAGATGCTTTTATATCAGTTTGCTTCCAGTGTCACTAGTCACAGTGTCCTGCTAACTTAACCAATGTGACTCAAATTCAGAATTGCAGAGTTGAAGAGACCTTTTAACTCACTACAACCAATCCCCTGCCCCACATAATAGAGTTAATAAATGTTTTTCATTATCATTGTATTCAAAAGAAGTGAAATATACTATTTATATATTAGATTCTTTTAAAAATTCTTAAGGTTATGGCAATGTTTCAGTCCATATAGTACTTGGGGAGAGTACCAAATTTGGTTCATGTTGGTCTTAAGACTTGCATTGTAAAGGGTTGCAAGTGTGTGGAATGACACTTTGAAAAAGCAGCTTTAGGAACATGAAATTTGGAACAGAGAAACAGCAGGACGTGAGCTTAATCCTCTTCCCACCCTTTACTTTCCACTACAAGCCTCTTTCTCCTATTCCAAATTATTTACTGTAGGATTCCAAATGTGCATTCCACATTTTTAGAACTTCGCAAGATAAAATTATTTATTGTATTGAATAAGATTTTTATGAGAATGAAGCATGGCAAAATTCAAAAGAAGGGATTAGAGTTAAAGAAGTGATAAACATGTTCAGCTAGAAACAGCCATTCCCCAATGAGAACTGGAAACATAAGAAGAGACCCATGATCTAATTCCAACATCCTGGTCTCTAGTCTGACCTCCAGTCAGCTACTTGTATATAGGACACAGACAAGAACTGTACATTTCCAATAAGGGTCATTTGAAGCATGTTGCTTTCATGATGTTTCCAACCCTCTTGTTACACACGCACAAGTAGTATAGTCTCAGGTCTAAGCTGAAATAAGCTTGTTTCTGTAATATTAAATTTTGTTTATACCAGATCTCATCAGTGGACCCTATTATTTACTTATTTAATACAGTGCATTCCATTTATACATCCCTTTTATATAGCTAGCCAACTCGTAAGTGTGATTCTGTGTGGCTAATATCAGATTAAAACAGCAAACAGGATATCAAATGAAAAAAAATTCTAAATAACCAATTGTGCCTGTGGTATATCTGCCTAAGCATTCGGCCCAAGAAAAGAATCAGAACTTTCAAACGGCCATTCAGGTCTCAATGTGGTTATGGAGGCAGAGAAGACATATCTCCTTTTGGGTCCCATCAGATGACATTTGTTAAGAGAAGGGACTAAGAGCATAACCCCCTGTTCAAATCTTGTGAGACAGGCTAAAGTAATAAGAAAATTCTTATAAGAAATTTTTCTAATAAGAAAAATCCTGCAATAACTCAACACTGTACAATGTAAGACTTTGTAGATGACAACCAACCTTGAATCATATCCAGAAACCTACTGCTAGCCAGTGTGCACGTAGTGGTGAGATCACTGAGGTCATGTGACCATGCCAAGTAAGTCTCCACAAGGCCTCAGGTCACAAGCAGCTTTAGGAAGAAGATGCCATGTGGCCAGCAGCTGCCTCATGAAAGGCCAGAGCAGCTGCACCATGTCAGCACTGGAGGGAAGGAGACAGTGAAGGTCAGCTGGGTGGCAGGGACAGTGGACTGCAAGGCAGCGAAAAAGGCAGAGGTGGGGGGAAATAGGCAAATGGGGACTCAAAGTACACAGTATGGTGATAAATGCAGGCAGTCTCAGACAAGCATCTGAATTTTGATCATGTGATCACAGGGACACTTCAACGACTGTAACTTTGAGGACCAGTCATAAGTACCATTCCTTTAGCTCTGTTATAACCTTGGTTACTGAATGAATGGTAGTTAAGTGAGGACTATCTGTATACGTAATTCACTACCTAGGCCCTGGAGTCACAACTGATACCACAGTTGAAATCCAGTGGCCATATTTCAAAGAGAAGTGTCAAGACTGACTCACATTTTCACCTATATTCTGCTTTGCTCACAGCTTAACAAAGGGAGGGGGTGGAATGGAATGCAAGGGTAGGGGGAATGGCTTTCAAGCATTTGTCGGTTCCCGTGAGACATTGCTTCCATTTCAAGGACACACCGAGCAGATGTTCCAGTGTGGTCGGCAAGTTCCCATAACAAAATGAGCAGAAGTGATTGGTGGACGTAATGGACTATGGGTGGCCCATAAGGAAAGGGGGAATTAACTATGCTTGCTTTTGAGCTGGTTTCGCTACTTCTGTGCCATGGTTTATTGAGTAAAGTTTATACCTTTGATAAAATAATGTCCCAGGAGTTTCTTTTTCTGGATTCACCAACTGGACAGTTGACATTAAACCAGTTGGTTGACAGTTTTGAGATGTTGGCAACCGACAAAGGAATGGAAGGGAGAGTGAAACCAGGGAAAGCTACCTCACTGAGAATGGTGATCACAGGAGCCAAGATGGGGGCCATGTAACCATTCCCTACCCTGTCTCCTCCCCTCTAACTGATGGTGCCAACCCTACCCAGGGTGATGGGAGTCCTCCATCATGGGACAGTGGCTACCATGCCTGCAGCCTGCCCCATTGGGGAGACAGGTGCCAGCATATGCAGCCCCAGCTGCAGCTGGTGTCCCCGTTCTGTTTTAAACAATATAGTTAAAAAACGAACAGTGGTAGATGCAAGCATATGTCACATGTTTAACTAACAGAAAACAAAATACGTCACATGTTTAAGTAATGCTCTGGCTAAACCCTATGTTCTATGTTGCTTTTAACCATGTTATTATAACTTTGGTACTGATGAGTCAATATGAAATGCTTGCATCTACCGCTCGTTTTTTAACTGCATTGTTTAAATTATTAAAAGGGGACTAACTGTTTTAAATGATGGGGTTGCCACTTGGGTACGTCCTAGTGCGAGAGGGCCAACCATCACCTCTTCCAGTACAGTTCAATGGGCAACCCAACTTGACTACTTCCTGACCCAGGTCTGGAACTAAATAGAGCACCATGGAGCAATATAGTCAGATGAGAGTGCCTGGGTCAATGCCATTACATCAAACCTGGAAGGGAATGCAGCAGGATGGCTGGTGTCTCTCCACGATGACAGGGCTCCAGAGCTGCAAGACCTGGATGCTTTCATGCAGGTGTTGCAAGACAGATCCAAAGACCTCACAGCAGCCCAGCATGCAGGAACCCATATCTGCTCCCTATGACAGTAGAAGCAGCTAGTGGCAGAGTACATCCTAGATTTTCATAGCCTGGCAGCTCACCTGAGAGATTGGCCCATGCATGTGCTGTTCTACCAATTCCAGGAGGGACTGAACAGGGGGCTGTATCACAACTGCCTACCCCAAGGGGTGCCCCGCAACCTTCGAGCATGATATCAATTAAACACAAATGTGGCACTCAACTTGATGGAACAGACTGTCCATGAGAACCAGCCCCGCCAAATGCCTAATGTACACCTAGCACCCTGTGGAGGAAGAGGAGCTATGCCCCTGCCACAGGGAGAAAGCCCCACTGGAGCCGGGGAGCATGTTTCCGATGTGGGAAGGAGGCCCACCAAGTGGCCGATTGCCTCGTGCCATGGCCAGCATCTGCACCATGACCCCCAGCCCAACTGAAGCTGAAAAAACTACCTGCAAAGCTGAAGAAGAAAACACGGGCTGCTCAACAAATCATAGAGGTCTCTCCCCAATCCAGTGAAGGGAACTCTGACCCACAACAAGCCCAGCTTGGTCTTCTACGAGAGCGAAAGCTGAGGATGATCCAATGGTAAGTGGCACCATCTTCCCTATGGTGACCCAGATAGAGATTATGGTGCCCTCTTCGGGAGTAAGGGGGGGGGGGCTCATGTCCTTACTCAACTCAGGGTGCACTCATTGCCTAATTAGCCTTCAGACAGTGGAGAAACTAGGACTGAGGCTCAGAAAGATAAGGCAGCCCATGGGATTCACCCAGTTAGATAGTTCCCTTACAGGAGGACCACCGGCAACTTGCCTAATGAAGCCAGTGAGCCTCAGGGATGAGACCCATGTACAGACTATCTGCTTTTTTGTGGCTCTGGGAATGACAGTTCATGGTCCTAGGACCAACCTGATTGAGGAAATGGAACCCGTCAGTAGATTGGGACAGCAACAAGGGCAAATGAGGAAGAAAGTGTCTAGCTAGCAGGAACCAGCAAAAGCGCCAAACGCCAGGCACGAGACTGCAGTTAGGAATGTGAAAGCACAATTTGGCAGAGGCATTCAGCGAAAGGGAATCAGATGTGCTCCAGCCCAGTGCCCTATGGACTATGCTATTGAAATGTTGAAGCAACTAAATTATACAAATTGAAGATGCATTCCATGAAGCCAAGGGAGATGGAGGAATTTTGGGGGTTCATAGACAAGAACTTAGCCCAGGGATTTATCAGCCAGTGAAGTCAAGGATGACTGCCCCTGTACTTTTCAAGGAGAAGAAAAATGGGTCTCTTAGATTATGCGTGAATTACCAGGGACTGAACTGTATCTGCATGGAAAATATATATCCCCTCCCCCTCATGAAGGACATGCTGGGCTACTCGGCCAAGGGGAAGATCTTTACTAAGTTAGACTTGAGGGAAGCCTATTACCGAGTAAGGATTAAAGAAAGGGATGAGTGGAAAACCGCATTTAACTACCCTCTGGGTTGCTACCAATTTTGAGAGATGCCGTTTGGGCTGCAAGGGATGTATTCATGCAACTAATAAATGAGGTCCTGCATGAACATCTTTACTGGGGACTCGGTGATGCAACTGCTAAAAGATGCCTTGAGGTTCCAGAGACATAAAGGTGACCTGTTGATAAAGGAGGGCTTGGCATGGAAAGGGAATAAAATGTACAACCCAGCCAGCCAGAGAACCTTGGTCTTGCAGAGGAACCACGATGCAAAATTTGCAGGGCAAATGAGGTTTGTGAAGACCCTTCACCTGGTGAAGAGACAGTTCTGGCGGCCAAAGATGAAGAAGGACTTAGAAGCCTTTGTGGCCAGTTGTCCCATATGTGCCTCCATGAAATGCCTACCTGCTTGCAACAGTTGGTAGCCAACCCAGCTAACTCATGGGAGGAGATATCCAAGGACTTTATTGTGGAGTTGCCAGAGAGTACTGGGAACACTCTGGTAATTTGGACTGTCATCAACATGTTCTTGAAAGCACACTTTCTGGCGTGTCTGAAGATTTCTTCTGCCTGGATCCTAGCCAAGATATTTGTACAACACATCTACAGACTACAAGGGGTCTCGAAGAGCATTATCTTGGATGGGGAGGGAGGGTGCAATTCACCGCAAAATTTTGGTGGGAATTTTTTTAAATGATAGGGTCCTCTCAGGGAGTTAGCTCCGCCTACCATCCGAGTACCAATGGGGCTTCTAAACGTGCCAACTCATTAGTAGACTAATATCTGTGATGTATAAATTATCAACAGATTAATTGTGCTGAACTATCTTTTGCAGAGGTGGCATATAACATCACGGTGCACAGCAGCACAGGCTTTACTCCTTTCAAAGTGGCCATGGGGACTGAGTTCATGCCCATGCTGGAGCTCCCACAGGAAGCTCCGTCCTCAGTGTCATTAGCATACTGGATGGATACTTTAAAAGTCATGTGGCCTGCCATGCTAAATAAACCTAGGGAAAGCCAAAAAAAGTCAGCAGATTGGAAAAGTGCCCCCAAAGGAAATTTAGAGTGGGGAATAAGGTGTATTTGTCCACCAAGTAACTAAACTTGAGGCAGCCTTGCAAAAAGTTAAGTCCCAAATACATAGGACCTTTCAAAATCATCTGAGTCATGAATCTAGTGATGGTGGAGCTGAAATTGCCAAGAAGCTTTAAGCAAGTTCATCCAGTATTTGATTGCAGTCTTTTAAAACCCTTTCGGGGATCTGGCTTGAGGAACCACCACCTCCTCCCATCCTAGTTAAAGGAGAGGAGCACTATGAGATCAAAAAGCTTCTCAACTCCAGATATCACAAGGAAAAATTACAATAGCTAGTACTTGGAAAGGCTACCCATTAGCAGAAGTTGAGTGGGTGGCTGCTCCAGATCTTAGGGCAGCGAGGTTAGTAAAAAACTTTCACGCTAGGTACCCTCATTGGCTCCAATAGGGAATGTAGTAGTAGTTGAGTTGTAAGTAATAATATGTATGTATGTTTGTTGTGGTTTTAGGTATATCCTTAGACCTTAGGTCACCGTGTCAAGACTGACTCGCACTTTCACCAACATTTTGCTTCGCTTGCATCTTGACAAAGAAAAGGGAGGGCGGGTGGAATGGAATGCAAGGGTAGGAGGAATGGCTTTCAAGCATCCATTTATTCCCATGAGACATTGCTTCCATTGCAAGGACACACTACTGAGCAGATGTCCCAGCATGGCCAGCAGGTTCCCATAACAAAATGAGCAGAAGTGACTGGTGGGCATAATAGACTGTGGGTGGCCCGTAGGGAAAGGGGGAATTAACTATGCTTGCTTTTAAGCAGGAAATCCAGAGCTGGTTTTGTTAGTTCTGTGCCAATGTGGTTTATTCAATAAAGTTTAGACTTGGTAAAATAATGTCCCAGGAGTTTCTTTTTCTGGATTCATCAACTGGACAATTGACAAGATGAATTCTACGTGTGCCCAACCAGATCTGGGTGAATATATACAGTAAGTAAGGAAAGAAAGAAAAGTCCAGAGACACATTCTCCCCAGCAGCTATAAGCAGAAATTAGCACCAGCACAATCTGAAAACAAACTATAATAATCAAGGAACTATCAAAGAAGAAACTATAATCCAGCCAAAACTAACAGGGCAATCTATTATGAGCAAAAATCCAACAAATTTCACTCTCCCATACACTGATACTTGGACTGGGAGAAAAACTTCTGCAAGAAAAGAACCAAGCACAGAGAACACCAAAAACCCAGGACGAGAATCAACAGGGAATCCATATCTACTAGCAGCAACTTGGTCTTGATTGGGTTCAACTTTAACCTGTTTCTTCCCATCCAGATCATGACATCCTCCAGATACTGAGAACAGACTTTAACTACATTATGAGGACAGTCTTCTCTGGTAATGTATAATTGAGCATCATCAGTTCTATAGAATACAGAATAACAGTTGGAAGGGACCTTGGAAGTCTTCTAGTCCAACCCCCTGCTGAAGCAGGAGACACTATACCATTCCAGAAAATGATTGTCCAATCTCTTCTTAAAAATCTCCAGTGATGGAATATCCACAACTTATAAAGGCAAGCCATTCCACTGATTAATTGTTTTCACCATCAAGAAATTTCACCTAAGTTCTAGGTTGGATCTCTCTTCCATCCATTTCTTCCTATCTTGCCCTCAGGTATTTTGGAGAATAGGTTGTCCTCCTGTTCTTTGTAACAGCCCCTCAAATATTGAAAGACTGCTATCATGTCACCCCTAGTCCTTCTCTTCATTAGACTAGACTTCAGATGTTGAAAACCAGGTAGGAGAGGATCAAATACTGCTGCATTCACATGTCAGAGGCTGTGAAACTGACCTCTCTTCTGCAACAACCAACTAAATTGATAGGCAAAGCAGGATTATTGTTTGTTAGACTGGCTAAAACAGCTTATTAAAATTTACATTGCATGCCTCAACTATTTTAATTTAACAGGATATATTTTACTTAATGTTCATTAATTTTTTATACATCTTAATTAGGTAATATAGTTTCATTAGCTTTAACTAGAGGCTTTGCCATTGTAAATTCTTTGAAGCATCAGTTGTGTGTATTCAGACGTGTATATATAGCAACTAAAACTATTTAAAAGAAAAATTATCCTTTTTCAACAAATTTATCAGAGATAATTACTCTGTATACAGGGCAAGGAGGAAAAAGTATAAAGTGTTTTAAAGAACTGTAATTCTAATTGGTAAATGTCACCAGCTGTTGCATCTATCTTACTTGTGTATATTCTCCTAATAATTAGAGTCTCATGCCACAAGCTACATGAAAATATATTCACTAGGTGTGAAATTCCCATATGTCACAAATTAGGTAAACAGCTCCAAGAAAAAGGAGGAAAAACTGCTAATGGGAATTTTTCCCTCAAGAATTGACTATTTTCAGGATGTTTTAAAAACTTGAAAACAGATTTCCATGAAGACAGTAAGTTGTGATTTGTTGTGAAAATTATTCTTCAGCATAACATTAATTCACAAATGCTTCTAGTAGGGAGCAATATTGCAACATTACATCTTAACCTTTAACTTAACTATCTGGGTCAGAGTGCAAAAGTAGCATTGTCCTTCCTCATATAATTATGATGTAATGCACACTTTTGGTGCTGAAATTTGCTTAGAAAGAGAATACATAATGCTCCTGATTTCTACAAAGAAAGAAATCAGTTTACTAGGTCAGAATGTTCCACTCATATTCCAATGAATTTTGTGCTCTGCCAGTGACAAGCTAGCAAGGCAGGAGTGAAAGAGGAACAATATTCAATGTAATTGTGATACCTCATCCTACTTTTACTTTCTGTAGAAGAAAAATAATCTCACAAGAGAATGAGTGGGAAGGAAAGAAGCTATGGAAGCTGCTTGAAGATATAGATATGGAAGTGTGAAAAGAATATGTCACAGAATACCACTATAATGTATGGAGTTATATTAATGGGAAGTATAATATAAACCTTGGGGAAAAACCTGTAGATGAGAAAAAATGCATGTAAAAAAAAATAGATGTTCCAAAAATGATTTGGAAGTGGATTGAAAGTGCTAAACAAGGAGCTTCCAGCAGAATGAATGGAATCAAAAATAAAAGTTGAATGAAGCTGAGGTGAGGGAATACTGGGTACTAGGTAACAACTAGGAACTAGATAACAACAATTGCAAAGTTGGGTAATGTATTACTCTAACTGGGTAATGAAATGTCTGTAAATAAACAACCATGCTTAGGGAGCACAAACACGTTCGACAGATTGTATGTTGCAGCAAGGATCAATCTAAAGATTAAAATATCAGAGGCCAAAATAGTTGTGTTTGACAGGAAAAATAACAATGAATGATTTCAGGTAAAACACAATGGCGAAAAACTAGAACAGGTAAGTAAGTGAATTTCTGTTTTCTAGTAAGATGTTTACTAAAGGTGGTGAGATGGATGAAAAACTATTAAGAAGGCCAATGCTGATAGAAATGTTGCAGGTAGAGATCTGTTGCTTGGAATAAAAGATGAAAGAAGCAAAAGAGCTGTATATAGGATTTTTTTCTGCCTGTTATTATATGAAAATAAGAATTGGGTATGTCAAGAAAATCAAACATAAATTGAATGGTGTGGGAATGAAGTTCTTTAAAAGTATATGTATTAAGAAAAGATAGGATCAAGATCAGATGTATGAATGTGAAAAAAATGCAAAAGTGAGTTATAAGTATGAAAGAAGTAGATTAAAGAGGTTTTGTCATGTACGGAGAATGAATGAGGATGAATTGCAAAACAAGTATATGAAGGAAGAGTGAATGGGTCAAAAGGAAGATTATAAAAGTTGTTGGATAGAATTGATGAGATCTTCAAAAAGACAAGTGAGAACTTTAAAAAATAGAGGTAATATGTGAAGCAGTTGTCATAGTTCAAATGTTGTCAGGATGGGAACAAACTAGATAAATCATAAATAACTGCTGATAGGGAACCACTTTTTTAGCAAACTATAAACTAAACTGGGGTTATTCAAGAATTGCATGAGATTATTGGTAATGAGTTTATATTATAAACAAAACTCTTCCGAAGTTGCTCTTCTGATTCTTTAAGGATTTTACTTTTCTTAAAAATCAGGGTATTGTTTTACTGCTTATCTGCAAGTTCTTTCTTTTGATTTCTCACTTTGTTAAAAAGGGACTTATTTTATTAACAGTTATTATCTCCAACCTTACACAGGAAAATTGTCTTCACTTTTAACTAGCTAAATAAGCTTTTTGACTATTTTTTGTGACTCTTCCCTTATGTGTCCAGTTTCCTACTTAGTTAACTGTATAAAGTGTAGAGAAACAGGGAGTGAACAGATGCTCTCTTCTGTTCTTGCTGTTCTCTCTGAGACCTCTTAGCTATATGCCTCTTTCTGGAAGTCTGTCATCCATCACATAGATATTAGGCTCCACCTCTGATGAACAGTACTTTCAAACATTCCGACAAATCTCAACTTTCATTTTCTCCCAAATAGCAACTTAAAACCCACCTATTAGCCCCATGTCTCTTTTCAAACCTTCCCATCATCTTCTTTCACCCTCTAAAATACCAGGGATCTTTGTACAATTTAGGATCTACATTTTGGATGAGCTTCCATGCCTGAGATGTCTTCTCAGAGTGATTTTTCTATGGTTATGGTAGAAACAATGATTGGTTGCAAGGAAGAAAGCTATGGATTAAGTTTAATGAATGGTGGTGTTGTAGACTAAAATTAGGTAATTTTTTTCTTTGTTTTTTCTAATGTTTTCTGATCTACGGTTTACTAGATTTTACTCCTTTTCTGCACTCTGCATTACATTGCTTATCACAAAAGAACAGCATGATGAGTATGTATTTATTAAGTGGGGGGAAGAATTAGAAGGCAGATGGTGAAGGCAAAACTGACAACATCCCAGCCTACTCTGTAGTGATTAGGAAAGCTAAAAACATGATCACCTTATGACAGATTGTGTCATTCTATGGTATATATTGTCTAACAACCAACGCAGAGAATGGTTGGGTAATTTTTGTAATGCAAACACAATTATTCTGTATAGATGCCTGCTGCATTTTGCACTATAAAGACCCTTTTAAAAACTCTAAATCCATTGTGATGAATTTCCCTCTGTAAATCTGAATCCCAAAGAGTCAATGTATGCATTAAAAAAAATATTTTGTGTGTTGAATAAAATTAAAAGCTTTTCAACTTCACAAAAAATATTGGATAGATAGTATCAAAGAATGATAGATTGTCTTTTAGGATTCTTAGAGGAAGATAAATTAATTATTTAGATATATTTGTGGAAATAACACAGCTCATTACAAACATTATGTCAGATTTGTATTCTAATATTGTTTTCTTTGAAATCTCCAAGCTGCCAAATGGTTTATATTATCGTATTTATCATTGTATCTTTTTTCTTTTTAATTTCAGATATTTTATGAATAAATATTAACTTTTATTTATTTATGCAGTTTATCCACCACTTCATTTTTTGTGAATTGTTAGTGGTTTACCACTATTAAAATAACAATTAGTACATTATTAAACTACACTAAAACAAATATATCAAATAAGGCATATTCCACTTGAGTTTTGGGAACTTTTTCTGGATTGGGGCCAAATGCAGAAAGTCTTCATTCCTTTTTTAAGGATTTCCTTTTCTAAATCCTTTTGAGATAGAATTTTAACTGGTTTTCCGAGATTATTTTGAACTTCCATTATGGTAATTTAGTTATTTTTATCTATCATGAGTAATTGCCATTCTACATTTGTCAGAACCTAAGAAATGTTTCAGACTGGGCTATTGAAGTAATGGTTGATTAATAATCTTTATTATGATCACTAACCAGTAAAGTAATAATTTAAGAGTATTGTTAGCATTTGTCTCCTACATGACTTGATATGATTAAAGTATATATGATTCCATGAGCTGGCATGACTTGGGACAAGACAGGAGGAATTTAGTCAAAACTAGTATGTTTTCTTGATCTATAATGTATCCATCTTTTGTTTCATATCCATGCTATACTACTATACATCCAGACTGCAGACCACAACTGTGTATGTATGGATGAGTAAATATATATTTTTAAATATTTATTCATAGTACTACGCATGTATTTCCTCATGCTGTTTATAGAAGCCTGTTAATTCATAATCAACATTCATTTTTCTCCCATTATTGTGTGCTTGGTTTCTTTGTTTTGCATTATTGCCTCTGTGTGTCCACACTTGCAAAATATACCCAGATACGCACTTGGATATATACGTATACATATATACGTATTCATATACGCATACACATATACGCATACACATACATGTATCAGTGCTGTTTGAAACATACATTCTTGAATATATTTGAAAAACTTCCTGGAGTTTTAAAATAGGGCAGAATCAGCTTCCTATTAAAAAAATTGGTCTCCATATGAAATAATCTGAATTGCCCTTAAATCTTATATGGACTTTTTATAAGACAGATAATGTGCATATGCATGCAGGTTTTTATTTTATCATGTATTTGTACACACATGTACATTTTATCATATATATGTATACACCTGCACACATGTATATGATAAAAATAAGACTGCAAGTTGTACCTCTGTAGCCTATACCTCTCTCTCATCTTTTTTTTCTTTTTCTTACTAAAACAGAAACCAGGGATGGATCTTGCAGATACTTACATTATGTTTGTTCGCCAAAATCAAGATATACTTCGAGATAAAGTCAATGAAGAAATGTACATAGAAAAATTATTTGATGTAAGTAACTGTCTCAATGAGAAATAGTACTGCATAGAGTTGAATATTATGAACAACTGCCTTCTATTGCTTATTTTTATAGTTTAGGAATCACAATGTTTACAAACCACTCTTGGTTTTGGATTTCAAAAATACTTTTTCTGAGAAATGAAATTACTGAAAAATATTACTATTCCTTCGTTGCCTTTTTAAAAAAATGAAGGGCTAGAAAGCTTATGATTTGTAAGAGTCTCTTGGATTTATATTCACACAATACATCACTGAGATGCAAGTCAATTCTGCTTCAGCCGTAGTTTCATCCTACTATTAAGTAGCCAGTTCCCCACATCTAATGGGCATTTATGAGGTAAGTACAGAGAGCATAATCTTCATGGTAGCTGAAATATCTCTTCAGCTGTATGGGTCAGATCTTTCCAACCTTGATTTTGTCTTCATCCCTACCACATTCATAATTCTACATTTTTTTTTCCATAATGCTATTGTGTTTCCTTTGGTACTAACATCGCAAAACTATCTACTTTCAGAGGAAAAGGTTCCAATCTCAGGTACTTCACACAGGTGAAATACTATAGCATTGCTTTTTTCTCCTCGGCTTAGGAGAGTTGGGAAGCAGTTGATCTCTTGACAAAGATTGTCATTTTTCTATTGCATGTACTGTGAGAAGAAATTAAATTGTTAAGCGGCATAGGAGAAATGCCATATTCGTATACAAGAAAATGGTAAGCCTTCTTTATACTGTATGTTTAGATTGGATTTAAACAGATGGATCTTTACTGGATATACATCTGCTCTATAATGATGTATTCAATAACATAATCCAGCAGTTCACATTACATTCTTTTACTATAAAGGTAAGTTGTCCACATATTTACTTTTGGCCACCTCAAAATTACAAGAATTTCAAAACAGAAAAGTTCTTGCGGTTCCTCAAGGTGTTTTTTTTCCCCCTTCTCTGAAGAGGTAGGGTAGGAACAATAGAATTTTTTCTCCATCAAATTAAATGAGAATTCCCAAAACAAAACAGGACAAATTTTCAGCAGTAGTACCAGTTTTATTTCCAACCTTAATGGCTATAGATCCTTTATTTTCCTTTTGCATTCCTTTAGCTACTGAACAACTTGGTCTGATTTCCTTGTAGAATACTTTTGATATGTGAGAGAGATTATAGTGTTGCAGATATTAGTGTCAGGCTTCACACAATAGACATAACTCAAACCAATTAGACAAGCTTGCAGAATTCTGGAATTTCTCATGCGTAACTTATAAAAGAGATGTTAGAAAATCATTGTCAGAGAATTCTAGTGACTGCTGCATCTCAAGAGCACTATTCTATTCCAGCCATTTGGGTCTGACTTTCTCTTTCCCAGTCGCTTATAGTCTGCCCATTCTCTCTTTTGCCCAAAAGGGCCAGAACAGAAGTTTATTTCAGTTACTGATCAATAAAAATACAATCAGTAAAATGTTCTTATTTGTGCCTTTTTCCTGCAATGGTCAGGTTTGCTAGCCTGTTGTTTATCTTTGGGCAATCTAACTCTCATAATCGGCTGCTTCAATTTTCCTTGTGAAAACCACTTTCTGCAGTTTCCCTCAGTTGAATCCAGTACAGACTCTGAATACTTTATTTGTCATGGAAGGTATTTATTTACATTCAATCTCCACGGCATTTCAGAAAGCTTTTCTAGCAGTTTCATTTAATTATGCAAGTTTTCTGCAAATGTTTTCATAACAGCAATTCACAGCCCTTGCTGTGACACTTCACTCATGTCACTTGTGCAAGGTCTCACCGCACAAGATTCTCTGCCATGGATATGTCATGTCAGTGTTTGTTGTTTCTTATCTTGCCTGATTGAAATAAATCTTGTTCAAGCTCCCTCTTTCACAAACATTTGCAAGCAGTTCTAGAAGAAAAGTATCATCTGGTATAATAAGCTAAGTGTTACTATGTGTGAAAAATTATTTATATATTTATTTTGCAAGAGCTCTGATTTCTTAAAAGGGGAGAAAATTCATTCATTCAGCTGGCATTTTTACAAAGTATTAAGAGCCATATTTCCAACTTTGCATTAGTTTTTGTGGATAGACAAGCATATGGTCCACTTCAAAGGTGTTTTTTTCTATTTCCCACAGTTTGCTTTGCTGTTTTTTAAATGTTTAAAATTTCTGGGTAACAATTCCTATTCACTCTTCTGGCAATGGAGAGCATTTGGAGAGACTCAGTGCTTTTACAGGGTTTTTTAAATTCTAAACTACAGATGGACAGTTAGACTACATTTATTTTGTTATGCCTATGGTATTTTATAGTACCGTACAGTATTTTTGTTGTTAATTATTTCTATAAGTTAGCAAAATATAAGTAAATGGAATATCTGAATACTGCCTCTACTCTTATCCATCATGGCATTGCTCATAATCTTACTGTATACTCCATGTTTTTTAAACTACAATTGTGCTGGAGTCATTACAATTGTAACTAGAGTTGAAAATATTATTGCTATTCCCCAACCTTGTCACTTCTGAAATTATATTCAAGCATCTGCTTCATATATAGTGAATTCAACTGGCTGTTTCAAGACCAAGTCCAAATTTCACCTTTTGATTATTTACAAGAGAATTTCTATAAAGGATAAGGTCAGGTAACAAATAGCACTTCTACAATATAAATTACTGGCTCTTTTCATATAACATTCTGAACTCTGTTTTAGGATCAGGGCTCAGGGAACTTCAGAAATTCAACTCACTACTTTCCTAACCTTTTCTGGCAAAGTTATGACCAAATTTTAAAAAAAATTGCTTTTATAATTTATGCAATGCAAGTCCCTCAGTATAACAAAACTCAGGAAAATTTTAATCTGGACCTAGTCAAACTCAGTCCAGTGGCACTGAGTTGTTGATCAAGAATAATTGTACAAACACCAAAGCTATCTGGGTTTAAACAATAGTTTAATTTTATATCTCCTTATGACCTATGACAAATTATTGTTCATTTATTTTGATTTTATATATTCTGCTACAGTACAAAATTTGATAAATTGGTTTTAGGAATATTTCCAGCATTGTGAGTAATTTAATTTCTTGTTTTTAAGCTCCTTGGCAAAATTCTAAAAATCTATGAAAGAGAAAAATAAGCTATTTAACAATTTCACCCTCAAAATTCCCAGTCCTCCATTTTTTTACTCATGTCACCTGGAAAATTCAACCATTTGGGGAAGTCCAAATAAAGATGTCCATTTATAGATTTGGGATTTTATGCACTCAGATTGTACCTGCATCTACAGTATCAAGATATGTGCTGTATAGAATTACTTAAATGACTTATGTAAATAAATAGTAATTGAGCTATTAAGTACAAAGAATTAGACCAATGAAACTCAAACAACCTATAATTACAGACTTATTTGCTTAAACACAGGTTTGATGCAAATTATATATTTGCTCACTTGTGGTGTATCCATGAACAGATTGTGTTAGAAATATTGTCAACTGGGCTTTGCTAAGCAAGACTGCAGACATGGGTGAAGATTATCTCCCTTGCTAAATCTTCCAATGGATCTAAAATTGTGTTTCATTCCATTCTAATTTTTAATACATATCTGATCCTAGATTTAAACAAAAATATGTCTGTCAGTGTCTGGATGCAATGGACTGGTTCATATATAAATGTTCAGCAGTTTTAAGGGAGAATCGCTGTAGTGCTAAATCAAATAGTTAGCATATATAAATGAGCTTTTTTTAGGGAAGAAGTCAATTATAGTTTGCAGCAAGACTGCAAAAAGTAGCATGTATGAGCTACCACAAACAGAAGTTTCTATCAACTGAAGTAGTCTAGCCCTAACCAATTCACATACTGTTATGAAAACCCACATCCACTCCATGTTGTAGAAATGAGGCTGATAACTGTGTTAATGGTGAGAGGAAGAGAGGAAATATCACCCTATAATCTTTCTGCTGAGTCACATTTTTTGCCCTGGCCAGCAACAACGGTTCCAAATCTGAATGCAAGACCCTGAAAATTCTAGTGCTGTCATGGCTAAGCAACTAGAGTATCATCAGCCATGGGACAGTAGACTATGTTGGAAGAAATGTCCATCTGAGCGCTTTAATGGTGGACAGCAGGACCACATGATTCGTGGTCCTGGGCAAAAAAAGCACATGGGTGAGAGAGAGAGGGAGAGAGATTTATAAACTATGTTGGGCTTTGAACTTGCTTCCTGTTCCTGTGGCAAAAAATGTAGCCTGATTGGTTGTCAGACTCCCATGGGGCTATGCAGAGGTAACTTTGTAGGTTGTCTTGAGTCCCAAGCTTGGTTGAACCTTGCTGGGTAATGTAATGAAGGGGCTTTGGGCAATTCCTATTATGGCTTAATGGTTTTGTCCTTGTTTGGATCTGAATGAGGGCTAATCCCATCACCCTACAGCTGAATGTCTTTTGTGTTGTAGATAAGATGTCTTTTGTCTTTCTAGGGCTATTAACAAACGTGGGGGCTGCTTTCCAAGAGCATATTTCTCCTTTTCTCATCCAGAGAGGTATAATAGTCTGCCTTTTTAATATTTCCTAGAATATTTCATTTTTCTAAGAGAAGGGTGGGTGCTAACTTTCTACAATTATATGCTACTTTCATTCCATTGGGAAGTTGGGAGCGCTTATTGATGAATTAGCAGGATTTTTTTCATTCTTAAGCATTAAAAGGCAGTTTGTTTTTAATCATGCATGAAAATGAAAGAGGAAACTCACATTCTGATATACTGAAATAAAAACATGAAAAACCTTTTTTGTCGGAATCTGAAAAATAATTCACTCTTTAGGGTTGATTGAATGAAAATAAATTACAGTACTTTAAAATAATGGTTCATCAATGTTTCGGAACTAAGTCACACCGGTCATCCTTAAATCGTTTGAACCATTATATCTCACGTGAGAAGTAACTTCTAAAAGTACTTTTCAGCCTTTCAAACTTTCCTTTCAAGTAAAGGAAACTTTTCCTAGTCATATTTTAATATTGTTTCAACATATTTTCCATATTGTTTCAAAATGTATTGTTGAAAACTTTAGTGCATGTGACTAACATGGTCAAGTCTGAATTATCGGGTGCTCCACTGACATTCTTTTCTACATTTCTCTCAATGTGTATTGTCTATTTAAGGAGATTTTTAAAATTTATGAATAGATAAATACAAAGATTACTTTTTTTGTTCTGTAAATACTAACATATGAATAGTTCCCAGCTCAAATAGAATAAGGAAGCAGTTTGGAGGTAGTTCAGACATACTTTCCTTGATTATGATTGAATGGGTTTAAAGAGTCTTTCTTCAGTTAAAAACAAGTTTTAAAATGTCAGTGGAATGTGAAGATAGATGGGTAAAATGGCAATGTGGCATAAGGAAGAAAGAGAGGGTTTTTTACCTTTTTCTTTGATATGATAGAATTGCTCATCTCCTCCAGTTTTAGTAATAGATTTCACTGTAATTAATATGAGAGCATCTCTTGTCTATTTGAGTTAGAAACAAGAAGGGTAGCCTAAGAAGGGACAACATCTTTGTTATGAGTTTGAGAGGTAATCTCCTCCATGTATTCCTCCATAAATCCTTCTTTCCTCCATTCTTCTCTTTTTTTTCCTCCCTGCAAACCACACTGAAACAAAAAACTATCCTAGGAAGCAAAAAAGTTACATGTGCTTCACCATCAATATCTTTGTAGTAAAAAAAAAATCTTCCTGAAAATTATAATAGTCTTATTACTATAAAAGCTTTTTGGAAGAATACTTTTGAACTTAAATGAACTCAGGTTGCAAAACCAGTAACCAATCTTTCTATCACACTGGAGAACTTACTCTTCTGTCTTTTGCCAAGGCATAGTTTCTTCAATCATGAGAATTGAGTTAGAATTCATTTGAGACTTTCTAATCATGATCATACCATGTCTGGAAAAAGTGACCGAGGCCATTTTGTTCTGCAGTTGGAGCTGGGTGGGGGAGCTTTAAGATGGTCTTCCCTGAGATGCTTAAGTAGTTTTTTTACAGATTTTTGCATGTACTTCAGTTTACCAGTAACATAGGTTCTATTCCATTGATTCTAAACTTTACCTTATTTATTTTTGTGAGATTAAATGAGATTGAAATTATTGTTCCACGGTCTCCTTTTTTCTTTAATACTTCTGTGCCCAACTACCTGGCTTACTAAGACCTTACGAACTTTGAAACATACATTCATGTGGGCCAATTTCCATAAGAATACATTTGCTTTTACACCCAGTTCAGGTTATTACTTCTTGCTTTTCAAGATCCACGAATTTGGATCCAAATTTCAGCAAAACCTCTTCCCTTAAAAAAATGCTCTTGATACTTCAGTGTTAAATTCTGGTATCCAACTGTGAAGTCGTTCACATCATGGATATTGGACTGGAATTAGTAGTGGTGTTTATGGCCTAATTCTAAACGTTGTGGTTGTCAAACTATTAATTAGTTGTTTTTGTCTCTCATGATACAGGGTTAGAGTTTTATATTTATTTCTGGACTGCCCTAATATCTCCAGAGACGAAGAGCAGTTCAACAGTTTTAATTAATAAACATTGCTATCATTGGCCTATAATTCCTAAGATTATCTACATCTGTGCTTCATCTATTTCTAAAATAAAACCATAACTGCAACTTTGTCTCATATTCTTTTGTACTAAGTGATTTTTGGTTAGGGCTCTTTTAGAAAATGCTTTCAATAGGTGAGTAAACATGCATTCACATTTCTGTTGGAAATGTTTATTGTGCACTAAATTCTATCTGTTCTGGTGGAGTTTTAATTGGCTTTAAGCTTATTAAATGAGATGCTAAAGTACCTGACTTAAAAAAAAAAAAAATTAGCTGGTGTTAACCTGGTCATATGTCAGAGGTGAATATTGCTCATTAAAAATATTATTTCTGTGAAAAACATGCTTTCTGATCCATATACATGCTTTTTTCCTGAAATAATGCTTCTGAGCATTTCTTCAGGTTACATATCAATCTGACATATTGTCATTTATACAATAAATAGGGAGAACAATGTCTGTTTTGAAAAGGAAGCAGAGTTTGAAGCTGATAATGTTACTTATTAGAGAGGGGGCTGTGTCTTGAATGGCATATTTCTTTTAGGGTTTTTTTTTCCAATTTGTTAGCATTCTTGTGGTCCATCACTTATAGTCTTATTGTTAAGAAATTATAAGTAAGCAACCCTGCTTAAAAATATAGTGAAATTGTACTGGATCAAAGTGAAACCATGTAATCTAACATTCTTTGCATTTGGTATCAACTTTGAACTATCTATCTATCAGAAATTGACTGGTGATGTTTTATTGGGTAAGTGTGTGTAAATTTGTTTTTGTGTGTAACACATACGGTCCTGTTTTTATTTTACTTTAGAATGTTTCTTCATCCTTTTTTTCTTTTTGTCATAACTTCTTTTGTTTTAATTCTGTATTTTTACTTTTTTTTGTTTTGCAAAATATTTACATTTTGCAGTGAGCTAAGTGTTACATTATCATAAATTAGTTTCTGGTGGTTTCCTTATAATACAAACAATGAAAGTAGACCACATTTCAATCTTGGAAATATGTCTTATTTTGAACATTGCATAGATTAAAATGTATCCAGATTCAGGTGAAGTATGTATGAGTGCTCTAGAATTATCCAGGCTTAAATTCAGAACCATAAACCGAGCTTAAAATGAATGGATTTAAATGGAGCTCTGGTCAGGATCCAGAGAAGCTAACATCCCAAAACAGATTGGACTAATTTGAAATTATGTAATTGAAACACATAATAGAAGAGGTTTAACCATCACATTCCAACTAATCAGTACTGAAGAAGCTTCTTGGATGAAAAGCAAAACATTTTCAAAGGAAAAAAAAAAAGTCCAGTTGCCTTTTGGAAAAGCACCTTTGCAATAGCCGTTACCTGGGTGATTGAGAATCTCCATAGACATTCCACCTAATACTCTACAAAATGCTCAATGCAGTTTCCCATTTACTAATCTGTTTTTTTGGAAACCCCAAAGCAATGTGGATAACAGTGAGGCAGCAACTGTGTCAGATTGAGAGATGGGGAGGAGAGAGAGATGCAATTGAACACATTTCTTCCTGAGGAAGACAGTAGCAGAATACAATAAATAATCAGAATATTTAACCTCAATGATAACTCTTATGATCAGATCACACAACTGGTCACCAACATGATAAGTCCATGGGACAGGACTTCTTTGGCTATGATTGGATAGTGCAAAACCTTCCAAGGAAACTGAGGCAGGGCACATGTAAGTGACAGTGAAATTAAAAGCTTAAAAGATAGTGGTAAGAGGCAAATGTGCAGTGAGAAATATCTATGGCACGGAAGTATTTCAAGCTGGCTTGGGAGACTATCCAAGTACAGTAACTACTGCCAGAAAGAATAGACAGAAGAAAGTCAAGGTTATGTTTTAGAAGCGGAAAGTAACCCTCCCCTCCCCTCTGTTTCAGGCGCAAAACCATTGTGTTTCTTCTTTGTCTAAAGTTTGGACTTCCATGTTCCTGTGGTGGAAGATGCTTCAACCACTTTGTCAATTAAACTAGGGTTCCTCCTAGTAGGAGTTACAAGCAAATTTGGGAGAGAACACTTCTTGAATACAAGCTTTTCTCAGGCTGATGGCATGGGACCAGACTATATGTAGAACAAGGGCTGGGATCTCCTTTCAAAGCCTTTACATGTCAGCAGTACATCTTACCTACTTATCATCACTATCTAACCAGACAGCATCAAGGTGCTTGCATCTGCCCCTCTCCCAAAGACAGCTGTTCTTATGCTTTCTGAGATACAGCAGGCAGGTTCTGGCACTGAGCCTGCATGTCCACTCTGAGCTGCCTAAATTCCACACCTCTTCTGCCTCTTGCGATAGGATAATGTAACCCTGGAACATCTTACTGAAAAGTGTTCTAGGTCAGGTATGTTGAGAGGCAATGTGATTTGGGGAGGGGGAAATAAATTTTCAGGTATAACTTTACTATCATTAATTCAAATGATAAAACACCATATTCTAGGACAAAGCAAATTAGTCTACTAGTATGGGTTAATTCCCTACAATTGTATACTTCTTCAAGAAACGTGTTGTTGTTTTTTAAATGCTTAATGTACCATATAGCTACATCACTCAAAATGTTCCCATACTATTACTATATGTATCCACAGATGGTGCAAATTTGGCATTTAATTGCAGAATCCAAATTTAAATAGATACTTCCCTAAAACTGTATTACTTCTGGAATAATACACTAGAGAGAAACCCCATAGTCAAGAGATTTTCTCAGTGCCTTTATTTTCAAGCCTAAAGCATGAATAGTAAAGTTAGTAGAATGTTCTGTTTTAGCAGCAGTAATTATGATGGAGCAAATAGGAAATAATTCTTCTGTAAATCCAGGACTCTATTCTTAAGAATTTTCTAGATAACACCAGCCTACTGTTTAATGTTTGGAAGGACTTTCATAGAATGGCAACTCTCACTGACCTGCCTGCATCACCAACTCTTGAGTACTGATTAGACATCCCTACCTAGAGGAAATGCATTAATCTAGCATTGAGGTTACACAAGTGTGAAAGCAGTCATTAGGTACGCTCCCAGATAGAGATCTCCTGGCAGTACCAATCAAAGGGTATTGTGCAAGATTTTTCCCCCCCTTGAGCTGTTTTTTCCCTGAACTTTTCTGGCAGGGAAGAGTTCAAAGTTAAAGACAATGTTTTCTGTAGAGTTTTTAAAAAGTCCTTGAAGAAATAGGGATAAATGTGTCAAAATGGCAGGAACTGCTAGAGACGCACATTTTTGGGTCAGACTATTAAAATCCAAAGGTGA
>JANHFL010002879.1:57195-70723 GCA_032468155.1 Oxyrhabdium leporinum | reverse complement strand
AAAAAAGAGAAACACTACTTTAAAAAAAATTAGCTCAAGGCTGGTCATCTATGGACTACAATTAGCTTTCCAAGTATAACTGGTTTTTCAGAGTACTGTGCAACTCCATTAATAAATCCTGGAAGCAACCATACGGATGTGGGATAGTACAATTTTTTTTCCTAATGTTTGGAGGTTGGAAAAAAACAACCTCAATCCAAAGTTCCCAGAACTGGACTAAATTCCCTTTAGGCAGGAGAGAATTAAAAAGTGGCTTCTAATACCTTTAGGAGCTTTAAGGCCTCGTTATGCACTTTAAAATTCCTCATATCAGCTTGAAAATGTTTCCCCTGCCATTCCAGTGATATATTAGCATCTCAAGATATGCTTCCTCCAGTCCTCATTTAAAATGTAACTCGCAGGTAGAAAATAACAATAATGTGCACACTTAGATAGTAGGAATGAGATGGAGGAGTATTTCTTAGCAATTGGGTTTACAAGCACAGTAGAAATAGTACCCAAAACACTTCAACTCTGCACATTAGTGTGGTTAAAAAGATGCAACAAAGTGCTGTGATCTTCTCTTCCCACAAATGTCCTTGCTTGCCATCTCAGTTTACTCTTGGTGGGTAACTCAAAGGCATTTGCTCTTGTTTGTTAAGTTTTTTATATAAGAGGCCTTCATATAGTCTTCTGAAAAGTAAGACAACAGTCCCCCTAATGCAGTATCTTCTCATTAGAAATACTTGTAATTGATCTGGATTCTCTGAAAATGAAAAAAAAAGACAGTTAACATATTACCAGGAAGTTATATAACAAATTTATATTTCAAATAGAAGTGTAGGTAAGACTGCATTGTGGCTTAGAAACATTTGGAATTACTTTTTTTTTCTTAGATTAAAGCAACAAATCCATATATTGTGCTATTTTTGCACATTTTAAAATCATATTTAAATCCTTCAATATTGTTTTCAAGTTAAAGGCTTTATTCATGAGACTTCCTAGTGAAAGTACATTTCATTTTTCAGAACTTTGTTTTAATGTTACAGAGTCTGCAATATTAATTCTCAGCCATGAATGTTAAAATATGTATTACTTTTCTATAGTATCCTTTCTTCAAAAGTTCCATTAAATCTGAAGCAATCCAAAGTTACTAATCATACTATGGAGAACTGCAGAATGATTTAAAATATTCAGTGCTAAAACTTGGATCGTTATATTGAAAACATCTAATATAGTATTCGTATGCCTTTTGGGGGCATTTGTTGAATGATAGAAGAATAGCTGCTGTCAGTTTATTTTTTTATTGATCAGTTTGAAGTATGTCTTACAAACAATTCACGTTTAGTGAAAAGGTTTGGAGAGTTGGCTGTTTTTTCTCTCTCAAAATTTAAATGTCAGTGTTCAAAATCACTCATTCTCAGATTACAGTCTGTCAAATTAGTTTCAGTTCATCATCATTTTCTGTGTTAAATTATCATTTGTAGGTGTGAGCTTTGAAAAAAACGCTCTTCTTTTGATCTCAATTATATGCCAGGACAACACCTGCAAGTTAAAACTGGGTGGGAAACTGTTCAAAAGTCCTCTTCTTGCATCCAAAACCTGCATGGGAATGAAGGTCTAAGAAATCTGAGTGAAGCGTACCTAATTCCCAGAGAAACTCCACAAGATAATGCATTGTAGCGTGTTGAGCTGCTTATTTCTTTGATAAATCAAAATAATCTTCAGGAAATATGTGGACTTCTGCTATCAGGTTTCCAGAAACTGGAGAGGAACATAACTGTCACTTGGCACAACCCCAGAAATAGATTTCTTGGGGTTTTTTTCCTGATGCACCTGGACATATGTGGCAGGTCTGGTAGAATCAGCTAATTAACAACACAGGCTTAAACAGGCACCTCATCTGGCAATGCAGTTAGTTGCCTGATGGTGCTCAGCAGGACTTGGTAGTGCTTTTTATTTTTCTGTCCTAATGGTCTGCTGCCCACCTAATTTTGCCTTATTGTCAACTACTACTTACCGCAGCTTGAGGCCCTCCCAGGAGGCTAAATTATTATCAAAGGATTAGGGAGATGTAGCCTTGTAGCTCTGACATTTCTGATTACTTGTCTATGCCAGAACACTAATTAGCTGTGACTAATTAAGAAAAATGTTCCTGCTATAGAAAACCATTTAAAAGAACTGAGAAGTAAAAAAGAAAGGTAGAAAGAAAGAAATTCAAAAGCTGAGCAGTGCTCAGATTTTCTGATACTCTTTACGTTTCTACTGAGCTTTAACTCACCTTTAATTGTGCCTAATTTTTTTAAGGCTGCCATAGACAATAAAAGAATATAAGAATCAGTCTGAGATTATTTATTTAAGGAAGCAGAATAATTGACTCCTTTAACACGCTTTGTAGCATCAGGTTTTCCCTATAGAGCATGAAAGAGCAAATCCTGTAAATTTTCAAACATGTTAACAGACTGTTGTGGGAGAAAGCAACCTCACACACATGCGTACGCGTGTGCAGGCACAAAGCACAATTCACAGACACTGTTGGGAGCAGCCCCCTATTTTCTCACTAGAGCCTATGTGGATTCCTCACAAACATTACTAAAATAAGTGGAGGAAGGGCAGTGGTAGGCTTAATAGACTGCTTTGTCAGTAAGTCACTTATGAAATACATTTCCAATTCTTTGTAATATTCCATCTTTTATTATATACGTGAGTCTGCTTTAATGTATAAAATAATAACTCTGGAATTTTGCACCACACTGTGTAAAGATGAAGCAATGAAGAGAAGAAAGTAAATATCAAATAAAATGCTATAATAATATATTAAACTATATATTTAGAATTAAATACTTTATTTTTTAAAACTTTGTGAAAATTCAAGTCAAATTTTCATAAAGTGTCTCCAAACTCCTTTGAGCATGTGCTTGTTCTGTATTGTAAAAGTAAGCTCATTTTTAACGAAAAAAATAATTTTTACTTAATACATTACTACCCTAAAGCACGTTTCCTGCTTACTTTTCAGAATTAAGTTTTCAATATGCAATGCTAAGAAAATTCACACTACTCCATTTATCTTAATACTTTTTTTTCCTTTGAACCTGGTTTCAGAATTAAACTATAGTTTGAAGAGTCTAATACCACTAATGTTCTCATGCCCCTGAATTAGAGTCATGGCTTGATGGTTTTTAATTTGTTATCCTGTCAGAATAGGTTATAGATTGAAACATTAGCCTTAGGGTTTCAGATCCATGTTAGCTGATCCAGATAAAACCTTTAGTGTTTTTATATCTTGGCTCTCTTTATATTACTCAAGTTGATTAAGTTAAATATAACTCTTTTCTCTTGAGCAATCATTCCTTTCATAATTCAATCAGCAGGTTGCACCTTTAGAATGAGTCTCACCATTTCTTCTTCAGAAACATAATCATGTCATCTCTTTGACCTCTTCCAATGTTCCTACACGTGAGGAACAAGAATCCTCCCAAAAACAATTTGGGGTATTTGTGTAAATTAAAATATAGTATGCATGCTGTTGAAGAAAAGAGAAAGAAAATTTGTTCAGTGAAATACTTACATTTCAAAAAAATTCTTAAGGGTATTCTTTTCAGACAGCTTTGTCTTACATTGTATGACTGGAGATTTAAAATTTCATAACATTTGTTTAGCATTATAAAATGCATTTGAATCATGGAATAATTTTGTATACAGTGCTGTAACATTACGGTTTTGCAGTACATGAATGTATACAAATAAATTTATTAATAAGCTAATTTTACAAATAAATATACATTTAAAACAGGAAAATGTTTTTAGAAATGAGTTTTAAATGAACCACATTGTCTTCGTTTTTTAAAAAAAATAGCCACTATGACCAGAATATTTAAGAGGGAAAGAAAAATGTTCTTATATTGTTGTAATGTAAAATTAAACCCATCAACTGAAAACACTGCATTTGTTTCCAGGGATAAGAACAAAAAGAGAATCATAATTACATATACATTTTACTGTGGTATCTTTAAAAATAATATAGAAGTACCTTACGGAGATCAATAGAATGCATCCAGCAGCAATAGCTCTGAAACTCTAGGTAAATCTGATAGAAAGTGTTAACTGGGCCTGCTGTCCTCTGTGTAGTAAAGAAAAATCAATAGGTTCTCTACCATTTGGATTGTCTTAGGCTATATGTTTTCCACCATGAAATGCCAAGCAAAGGCACCATTGAGGGTTTATTGATTTCCTCATGTACTGTAAATATATATACACTTAATCAGCAGGAGAAGCTCACAGTTTCTGCAGCCAACTATGCATCGCTAGTGCCTTTACTATGAACTCTGCATGTGTTAAGAGCATTTTAAAAAGTTTGCCACTATTCATGGCCAATAATTTTGCTCTGAAATCATAGATGAAATAAAACAAGCTCTCCCCTGAAGCATCTTCAAAGCTTATTGAACATATGAACCAAATATTTAACATTTGTTACATTAAGAATCTATTAAGACATCTAAACAGTTCAACTTCATTTCTTCAGAGTGACATTAAATGACCAACTGCTGATTATGGCCAAACTTTTGAGAAACAAACATTGTAGTTGAGTAACTATGGAAGTATGTAGAAATTCAAGGCACTAAGAAAAAAGGGGAGAGACAGAAAACAATAAAAGCAGTCTGATTAATGCCTCTTGTCAAGTAGGAAAGTGGAGTTTGACCTCTTGAGACTTGCAGGAATGGGGACCTCTCTCTGTCCCTCCAGATAGTCCTGACCTACAGTTCCCATGCTCAATGCTTATCCCACTGCTTGTGTTGTCTGAAGCTGCTGGGGAGGTATAATTGGAAAATTTGGAAAGCTAACTCATATCTTCTTACAACTTGTATCCTAGAGCAGTGACTTCCAACAGAGTAGTGGTAGTAGTCTGTGGTAAGGGCACTGTAATAGATGCTTTTTTGAAATACCCAAAATTTCACGAGCTCATCAAATGTTGCAAGGGTTTAGCATTCTTTATTTGAGCCATACAATGTATTCCTATGACCCTTTAAGTTGGGGGTTTGCAGACATTATGTCAAAGAGTCTTGTATGCCATGTCCACAGTGTTGCATTGCCAACCAATGGCTTTAAATGATGCTCTTCAAACTTTTCAGTGGTATTCACAGTTGCAGCGCGCAGTTATACTGCAACAGTTTTACAGGTATTCACAATGGAAAAAGAGTTTACTGTAGACCATGAAAGAGAATGTAAACTTTGTTGCCCTGTCCAATTTTCTTAAAGAATATGCCATGCTATCTTTTTTATTAAAAAATAATAACTTCTGTGTCTTAGTTTATTATAATTCTACTGAGCTGTTGTTGTTTTTTTATTTCATAGTAATCAAAGAAGGGCAAGGAGTTTACATAAGAAGACAGTAAATGTCCTTTGGATATTCTATGATTCCCTTAACTCCAATGGATTCAGTTGATCAAGGGTGAAAGTGATTATGAAATATGTTTACAAATACCCACCTATTATGCAGTTGGGGGAGGGGTTTCTTATCATAGAATAAATGAATATATTTTAGTGGTATTTGATCATGCAAACATGAGCTTGCTTTAAAGGATTAATATTAGTAACTATATATTTTTAAGATAGTTATTTCAGACTCTGGTTCTGGTAGAATGAGCTGTCTACTCTAAAGAGGGAGGCAATATCATTTTAAAAAGAACTAATTTTTATAGTAATTTCACCAACTTTCACCAAAGTTGAAAAGCGTTTCAGAAGAGGGCTAAAACAAAATGATCCAAGGGTAGGCTAACCCTGTTTTTGAAGCACATGAGAGGTTAACAGATGCCCTTGCCAATTTGGTATGGTCCTAGATTCTCTTTTGGTAGTGGGGCTAGTTTGAGAATCAGGTCCCAAATTCAGGGCTATTTTTGCTGCTTTGAATATATTTCTGATTTTTAAAATAGCACTGCCTCCTTCCTTGCTATCTGCTAATTCAAGTAAATTTCTCCAGTAAGATCCTTTTTTGAAATAAAACAATAGCAAAATTGGAAAATAAATTGTTGAGTTAAAGGAGACGTGCAAAACAATGTGTTACAAATTAGAACTCTTATTAAAGAACTTTGCATATGCCAACTCCAGCGCACACATTTTTATATGAGCATTACAGCCTTCATATTCAAGACAGTTGCCATGAATATTTAGGAAAATCTAATGCTGACATTACACACACACACACATACACACACTGGAACTCCTGAATTTTATAGTCTATTGAATGTATGTTTAATAAACAGTATGCACCTCAAATGACAGATGACCACTAAAATGTTTTCATTGTAAAGCAGAAGGAGATAATTTGGAAATGACTTTGTAATCAATGGGCTCCAAGCAACTATCCTGAAAAGAACTGTCACCATAGATGGGCTTCAAGGCAAAATCTTTTTTGCCCCCACTATAGCTGCCGAGGGATAAATTCCATCTATACCATTTCCTTTATTTCTGAGACTATGAAATATTGATATTGGTGGAAACTATAATAATGTGATGAGGGGGGTGGGGTGGAAAGGTCAGGAACATGAGCAAATGCACAAGACATTCCTCTCCATCTGGCTTTCTTTCTCCAACATGTTAGCCATCTGCCTTGAAAATCCAGAATGAAGCATGTGGATTTCATAACCGTGATTTAAAACATTTAGGAACTTCACATGGTTTAAAAGTCGTTACTCTGTGTGGAAATCAGCTGTCCCATTCACACAGACACAACAGCAGTGCTCCTGTCCTGATACTAATGTAATTACAAACAGAATAATTGTGTAAAATTAATTCTGACACAAATGCAGAGCTTTACAGATGTAATCTAGCATTGCACACTAACACAAGCAGAATTGCTTTTAGCCAATATTCATTTCAAGTGCATTGATAGAGATTAGGAAACTATAAATTAGCCAATCTATGATAATTAGTGGGGTGAATTTGCCATAATAGAAGATTGCATTCAGTTAATAGGCAGTTTCAATGATAAAAGTCAAAATTTAAGAGAAAAGTCAAGGGGCTTAATAGGATGTTAATTTTGAACCACATGGATAATGAAGAACATTCAAATAGAGTCATTCGCTGTGATATTTTATGCATGGCCATCTGATATACTTGAATACGATTGACAGACTCATCATAGTAGTCCATAATGTCCTACCATAAATGTAAATATTTAAGTATCTGAAATGTTGTGGGATAATCTTTCAAATTATATTTTCTTTTCATTTCAAGTCAGATTTGGAAGTATTTTTATGCATCCATGTTGCTTATGTTTGAAAACGCTTAATTTTGCAAAGCACATAAATATATGAAAGAAACTTAATTGGTGAGTGATGATGAGATTTATGTATGTTATGAGATGTTTCCATGTAATTATTTTGATCAATCATATTCTTAAGACATGACTGCTAAAAATATACTGGGAGCAGAGATATGTATAAATAGAAGCTTATCAAAAATATTCTATAATGTGCAGATGGCTGTTTTGTTATTTTTTTTGAAGGATCATATATAATATAAAATTCTCTAAATAGAGTTTGTGCACTAAATATGTAGGGGTTTTTTTTTACTTTTTTGCTGAATGATTCTAGCTTTGTCTGCTTAAATACTATTTAATTTTTCTTTCCTATCTACCCTGGATTAAATCACTTTCTTGTTATAAAGAGTCCTTTCAAAATGTTTAAATGTGTTTTTAATTTCTGATCAGTGCTACATTTTTGTCCAGGAGTGAAGTGCTAAAAATAGGCAAGGTCTTGTCTTTATCAACATAGTATTTAGGCATTGTCTATTTTAATCGGCAGGTATATCAGAGGAATACGTAGCCTTTGTTATGAGTGTATCTAATATCATTAATGAAACCTAAGGATTTTTATAAAAACAGCTCCTAATAAACTTTAAAATTGGGGGCTACTGTTGGTTCCTCTGTTAATTTTACCATTGCAGCTTTGTGCCCTAATGTAGGACAAAAGTACTGAGCCATCTTAAACAAAGCTACCATTTCTTGCCTCCTCTTCATCAAAAAACACATTCTGTCAGTGGCAGTTGCCAGAAGAACCAACCTAAAGAAAAACTGTATGTGGTCCGGTGATTCAGAAATAGAAATATCGGAGCTGAATGGACTGCTGCTTTGTGTATTACTACATGTAGAGTTTTCATTCCTGGTAGCAAACAGCTGCATCTTTTACAAAAAAAAAAAAATAGAAAAGAAATGAGGGAGAGGGAGAAATCCGGAGTGTGTGATTTCAAGAGACAAGTTATTACATCTAATTAATTGCTCTCAAAACATTAGAAAGAGTTGGGAGAAAAGAGGGAGATAAGGATTGTGAATATTGAACATATTTGTTTTGTATTTTCCAATAGTCAACAGAATAATGAAATTCCTTAACTACTTCTCTTTAACTTGCCTAAGAAAGCTCGGTATGTTGCTAAATCTCTTTTCACTAGCACTGCCGAGAAACAACTTTAATCCTTGTTAGAAAATTGCCGAGTCTGCAGCTGACAAAGAGCTCATGCTTGTTCTATTGTCAGTGTTCCGGGACCCTGAGAGCGGAGCCCTTTACAGCTGCATGGATCCAGCCTGGCTCAGCTGTACTATTTAGGAGAGGAGGGTTTGTCAATTTCTATTGACAATAGAGAGAGTTTTTCAGGGCTTGTAGCAGTGCTGAACACAGTTGGGGATCAATGCCAGCCATTCAGCCTGCACCCTCTTTCATTGCTTTGGTTTGTTAATTCAAGACTAAAGGTCCACCGAGGAGGTGTAGGATGTTTAAGACAGCTGATGAACTGAAAGCGTTTATGGCTCTGGCGTGGCAATTTCCATAGGCGGTGGCAACTATTGGCACGGAGGGGGCTGTGTCCTTGTTGACCCTCTTGTTATTAAAAATGCACAAGTGCTGCGCTTCTCAATATTTCAACACTCTTTCATTGTCAATACCACCTTCCGAGCCCTTCAGCTTGTTACTTGCTCTAAAGATCTTCTTAGATTGGGTTTGAAAACTTCACCTTAAACACTAGATTAGAGTGATGTTCTGTTTTCCGTGCTCCTGTTGATTTGTTGAACCTTCCCAGCGCTGAAAAGCAAGTAGCAGCTTGATGGGGAGACGGGCTGCTAATATGATTTACCAGTCTACAGTCATGCACAATAAGTGTGAATAAATACAGGGGTCTTGCAGAGTCAACCCTAGCCTTTCCTTTTTCCTCTCTCTAAAAAAAAAAAAAAGAACTTCAAAAGAGATATTTCAAGGGAAAATGAAGTGAGTAATACATGCCCTTACAGGAGCTGACTGCACTAGCAAGAGAAGGTGAGGTAGAACCCATTTTATTTTTAAATGATTGGCTGCTGCCATGCACCAGTGTGAAAAAATACAGAGAAGATACACATTCTGTTTTTATTTTATGTCGACCACAGCATCCAAAACTAATAATGCTACAGGCTTGACATCAGGGGGCGTTATAATGCTTTTTTCAATTTTTTCCCCACCCGCCTCAAAAGATTGTGATTCTAGTGTAAGGGATGGAAACTGAAAAAATGTATTCAAAGGCTTTTCCATGCCTGGAGGGTAATTTAGGGAAGTTTGATCTCTAGCAAATAGAACGCACTGATATTAAAAGACCTTTCCTTTTAAAAAAACACCAAAAGATTGCCTGCTGCCTGTCAACATCTCTTCGACCTAATGAAGAAATTGCTTTGTTCATGTTGCTGGGGAGGCCAGTGCCCTTCTCTTTTTGTGTCTGCCCCCTTAGCTATTGTGATTTTAGAGGTCTTGGAAGGGGATGATTTGGCTAAAATTAGGGAGGAGGGAAGCAAAGCGCTGGTACATTTCATCCAGTTTCCTCTTTCTTCATCTCTTTAATTCAAATAGCAATTATTGCAGTAAATATTGTTCTTTACAAGCTAGCATTATTAAGAGATGTGGGTCCTCTGGTTCACTAGAATTATGAGAGGCATGAAGTCATCTATTTTGTAATGATTTTTCACATAGTAAGTTGCATCAAAATTTGTGGATTTATTATGGGAACACAGTATTCTTCCTATACATTTAATTGCTTTGTCCATTGCTTTCGTTGCATTACCTTTAAACCAAGCTGCACATCCCATTTATTGTGTCTTTCTTAGTTCAGTTATGTTAGTTAGGAAAAAATGTTCAAAAATAAAGTTCAAACTACTTATTCTGAATGTCATATATGCAAATGCTATAATCCTTATCCATACTTTTGCTTAAAAATATGCTAATGCATATTTGGTGGGAATTCTGAGCAAATTTTGTTGGGGGGGGCGTTTTTTGTTTTGCTGTCCCACAGGCAACTATTTTACATTAATAAGTAAGCGAGAGGTGTAAAATACTGTAGAAAAACATTGTCCAGTATTAATATTGCATGATTAATATTAAAATGGTGTGCCGATTATTTACAATTAAAACCTTTCACTTTGCATCTCATTATAAGTAGCCGTGGACAATGAAGGAAAATGGTAAATTGCAACTGGACTAAATTAAAGGCTGCCAGTTCCCTTCTCCATATTTTTGGTGCCTTGCATATTTGGATGGGAGAGAAGCTGGGCCCCATCTTTTTATGTGCATTTATGTGGTTGGGGTTCTTGTCTTTTCATGCAACCCTATTAATTTCCTTTCATAGAATTACAAATCGAAGCACTTGTCACAGTAACTGCGGTTTGCTCATTTGTGCAAGAAGCACCACTTTGGCTCTTGACTAATTGTTCGATGCCCAATCTCCTTTGCATAACTGGTGAGGTCCCCCTCCTCTACTGATGGTCTTTCCATAGTGCTCAGCACCAAATCACGTGGGCACCTTGCCTAAAAGTCTGGTTGATAAGAGAACAGATTGGACCTATCATATTGCATGTAACAATGAACAGATACAAAAGAACAAATGGCAATTAAGAGATTTATCAGGTGAGTGTGAATTTATCACCGCAAGTGAATTGACTTAGATGCCATCTGTTAAGCTACATGATACTCATGTTAATGTGCCTGACAGGATTCATTGAATGCCACCTGTTAGCCATGGGTTAAAATTCAGAATTACTTTATTTTAAATATACATACATATACATATATATATATTTAAAAACATTTGAATAAGATTTCAGAAATATATTTTAAGAGGTTATTATCCTTTTAAAAGCTATTTAAGCATATTTTTATTCCAATGGTAACATCAGAAGCAAATGAACTAGAAAACAATTATTTTGCATATAATCTAATTGCTTGATCACGCCCATCACAGCTGCTCCTTATCCAGATATATAGTGTAGTTCCTCATGCGATTTTATTTTCTCACAGTTATACAGCTCTTCAACTAAACCTATTGAAATTAATAAAACTGACTATAGACTTGTGAAACATCACATTCTGCATTGGTTGTATTAATAGTATGGGAAACCACATAATACATGACTAATAATAATGTTTAAAACTGATGCAATTACACTGCCAATTGAAGTACCTGAAAAGCAAAGGGAACTTAGAGGTTTGTTTGCTTATTCATGTCAGAATAAACTTATTTTAATCACAATTAAAATAAGGCATATTATATGACATAAAACTTAAAATATAAAATTAAAATATGTACAAATTAAACAGATCTTACCCAGAAATTAGCAACATTAATTGCGTTCTGTCGTGCTGCCATGAGGTTCTCGATGTGTACACTGATCGGGGAACAAAGGGCAAGTATACATATGTATTGTCTGCATGTCACCACAAAAGCAACCAGGTAGCCCCATTTGTTCAGAGTGTCTCTGTATCTTGTTGTACCCGTGCGCAGTCTATTCAATGGTTTCCATACTTCCCAGCTTTCATCAGACCCAGAGGCCAGCTCCTCCATTGGTTCCGTCCAGTGTTGGCTCTTTGTAGCTTTCCAGAGATCCACTCTGCTTTCAAGTTCTTCAAAGTCTTCCATTGGACTAAGTTGGTGGTGATGGAGGAAGGGGTGCATGCTAGGCTGATTGGAGGTCATGCTAGAACTGACATTAGATCCACTACACAGCAACTTAGCTCTTGACAAAAAAAAAAGGATGACATAAGTTAAACTCTCTTTGCTGTCAGTGGAGGTCCCAAATCTCTTTACCTGGAATCATGCAGTCTTTCCTAAGTCTCAAAGTAGTAACTTCTGCTAGGCAGCAACATCTTCAGTGACATCCTGTCAAATGGTTTGTCATTTGTGGTATCTATTGTAAGACCTCATGTTTAATACTAACTTTCCCCAGTTATTAATTATCCTTAAAATGTGTCTTTTGATGGCTTATAAAAGCGCATAAACGTAAGCTCAGATTTTCTCCTAGACATGATTTAGCCTCATCTACATCAAAGCTATGTAAACGTGGTGAAGCAATTTTCCCTTACTCCAGGTCCTAAAGCTGAAAAAAATGTTGATGGGCAGAGTTTTGAACAGAGTGGGAGTATGAGAGGATTTCCTTTCCCAAATTAAATTTGTAGAGCTTACTGTTTTCCCCCCATATAACATCTCCCTCCACCAACTGTTTCAATAGCTATGTCAGGGGAATGTGCATTTAATTCTGTTTGATATCATTCCCCATCCCATTCCAGAACCTTCTAGCCCTAACCCTGATGTCCTTTAGAAAAGCTTTAAAAACTTAGCTTTTCAAACACACCAGAGGCTAGGGCAACAGTAATTTTGCTTCAATTATGATGGGTGATTGGATTTTTTATATATATATTTCCCGAATGACTCAATATTTTAGCATTTAGCTTGTATCTGTATTATGTTTCCATTTCTATACACCACCTTGAGTCTTTTTGCTTGACTTGCATGTTACAAATCTTTTGCTATTATTATTTTCTGTTTACGGGAGGCAAAGGATAAAAAAGTCTTGCACATAAATGGGATGCAATTCTGAACAGTTTTTTGCTAATGCATATCAAGACCAACTGAGGTCCAGTTAACCGATTTCCTAGCAACAACACTTGCTATTTTATTAACAGAAATTAAGGCATTATTGAATTCAAGTGCTGATTTGTAGCTATTTCTAAGTGCCCCATTTACCTCTTATTGCCAATTCTGTAAAATTGGACTGGATTTTTTTTCCCCCTTCTCCTGTTTTGCAGCAGTGGTACAGCAGCTCCATGAAAGTCATATGTGTGTGGCTGGCTGACAGATTAGATCTCCAGCTTCATATCTACCAGCTGAAGACTCTCATCAAAATAGTAAAGGTAAATATGAGTAGAATGTGATTGCACTGCAGCATTGGAAACAGAAGCAACAGCAACAAATTATTCCTCTTATTATCAAAAACTTTTAACACCTTAACAGGGAAGACTTTTTGTGGTATCTCTGGAATAGAGATATACAGGTCCTCAACTTAGGATAGCCCTCAACTTAGCACTGATTGCTTAGCAACCATTTGAAACGGGTGTCAAACTGGATTTCTTCAAGGGCCGGATCAGCATTGTACTTCTCTGCGTGCTGGCTGAAGGTAGGAGACCGGATGGACGCCTCCTGCAGCACCCTACTGGCCAAAACAGAGCATGGGGAGGGGCACAAAAGGGCCCCCAAAAGTTGTTGAAAA
>JANHFL010002879.1:38920-57095 GCA_032468155.1 Oxyrhabdium leporinum | reverse complement strand
CTTAACAGGGAAGACTTTTTGTGGTATTTCTGGAATAGAGATATACAGGTCCTCAACTTAGGATAGCCCTCAACTTAGCACCGATTGCTTAGCAACCATTTGAAACGGGTGTCAAACTGGATTTCTTCAAGGGCCAGATCAGCATTGTACTTCTCTGCGTGCTGGCTGAAGGGAGGAGACCGGATGGATGCCTCCTGCAGCACCCTACTGGTCAAAACAGAGCATGGGGAGGGGCACAAAAGGGCCCCCCCATGCCCCATTTTGGCTGCTAGAGGCACCGCAGGCCGGTCCTTTGCTATTTCCAGGCCAGCCCCGTGGGCCAGATTTAAGCATCCCACGGGCCAGATCCTCAGGCCTTGAGTTTGACACCCCTGATTTGAAGCTATAGCAGAATCTACAAACGGTACTGATGACCTGGGTTTGAAGTTCTGACAGTTTCCCTCCCATGGTCACATGCCTGCATTTACAGCCATTTGCAGTTAAAAATGTATTTGCAAGAAAGAGGCATTTATGGTATTTCTGGTCTCCAGAAAAAGCTGCCCCAGAGTGAGCAACGGAGTTGCTTAACGACTATTATGTTCATTTTATGACCACTGCATTCACTTTACGACCACCACAAAAGTCATAAAATCAATCTTGATCATGTGATGACACGCTTAGTGACCATCACGGCTTACAACGTTAATTACAGGCTTGATTACAGTCATAAATGAAGGACTACTTGTAACGTAAACCAAGTCTCCAATTATTCTTAGCCAACCAACAAAAAAGTCTTTTGAGGAACCAGCCTTGGCCCCCTAAGCTAAAATCCTGCAGCACAGAAAGTGATCTCAGAAGCCACTTAATGAATGATATAACTGTATGGTCATCAGAATTTATTGAGCTGCACATTAAGTGATAATGGCACATAGTATGAATGGAGGCCGATAGTGAGCAGATCCCAGTTTCAAAATAACATGAATGGCAAAACACTTCCTCCTATAATTTCTATCTGCGCTTATATGGGAATAGGGGTGTGCAAGGGAATTGAAAATTGATAGAAAAGTCTTGCACGATTTTATACTACGCTTTTACTCAATTTGATTTGATGTGGACAAATGTTCTACAGAAACGATGGAAAACAGCTTAACTGTAAGCCTGTGATCACCCCGATCAGCTGAAGAATTCATGCTGGGTTCACAAACTGAACTCGTGTTTCAGTTCAGGACTACGTTGGGGAATTTGTGCTAGCCTTGAAATGCCTAAGAACTGTGCTGCAGGCAGGAGCTGTGGGTCAACTTGCCATGGCTTTTTTGTCCTGGAGTGGCTTGTGATGTCACAGAAACTTTAATCAGGCGTTAAGCAAGTTGTGATCAGGAAAAAAATATCCTGCATACAAAATAAGCAGCCCAGCAAACATGAAAATATCCAGGACTCAAAAGTTGTAAAAAGAAAACTAAAACCTTTTAAAAACAATTATTGTAACAATGTATAGTTTAAAACTTTTCTTTTTAAAAAAAAAAAAGCCTACTAGCCCAGCACTTCCATATGCCTTTCTTTTGCTGCATGTAACATTTTATTAACAGGCGCAGCCTATAATGTGACATTTTTCATCAACGAACTCATGCCTTTCATTTTTCCTTCTGCCGGTAGAACCATTCACAACATACCTTTATTAAATACAATCCTTAGTCAATGGGCTGTATCTTATATAACAGTTGTTCTTAATCTTGAGGCTTTTTGTTTGTTTTGCTACAGAAAACCTATCGGGACTTTCGGTTACAGGGTGTGCTGGAAGGAACCCTAAACAGTAAAACTTACAACACAGTTCATAGCCGTCTCACAGTAGAAGAAGCCACCGTTTCTGTATCGGATGGTAGTGGACTGCAAGGCATCACCATGAAAGACAGCGATGAAGAAGAAGGCTGATGTTTGATGTCTCTCCCAAGTATCTGTTTCATAACTTGTCCTCATGTTTGAATGTATGTTTTGCCTTTATGCCCTGGTACTACAATGTGAGCTCCTCCCATTTGAAGGAAAGAGAAAAGTGACTTCTGAAAAACAACATAAGAAGGGAGATGGTGAGGAGCAGTGCTCATTGCCAAGGACATTCTGACATCAATAGATTTTGCATCTTTTGCCATGTGGCTTTGCTTTGTACTGTGAGAATGCCAATAAGGAGTCAGAGCTCCCCTTGTGATTCATTTCCTTTTGTTTGTATTGTTGGAGTCTCTTGCCATCAGTGCACCTTCAGTGCAGCATGTCCCTGTGCAGAATGCAAACTGCAGACACCCACCCACCCCCGCCACCCTATCGGCAGCCGTTTTTAGAAATTCTTCCATTTTATTGTTCACAGCCAATACTGTGGCACTTCAGAAAGAGTGAAACCCCACCTGTATTTTCTATGGTTTGATGCTGCTGTGGTTTTGCTTTCTGAGGAAGTTGTATTTTTGCTCTTTCATTATCAGGTGAAACATTAAAAATCTTACTCTTGTATCTTAGTGTTTTGATTTCGCTACATATAAGGGCAGGAGAATTTCAAGGACTTCTGGGAAAGTAAGCAGAAAACAAAATTTGAAGTGTTGCTTCTTCAAATGTTTGCTTCTTTTGCACAGTGGAGAAAAATATTGTCATCTTGTGCGGTGTCAGGAAGCTTGTCCTGGGTTCTTCTGTGTCTCTGTGGAAACATGCAAGCAATAAGAAATTTCTCTGCATCTAGCCCATATTTATATAACACTCTGAAGTTAAGAGATGATTGTCGCATGTAAAACAAGTTGACCTCCTGTGTAAAATCAAAATTTTACACTTGCATGTGATTAGCTGCTTTATATAAAGAACAGTCTATAAGAAAACACATATTCATCTATAAGAATAGAAAAATATTCTCCAAACAGAATATAGGGGGGGGTGTGCGTGTGTGTGAAATGTATGCATTTTTCCCTATTGACAATTTGAATTGCTCCAAAGTCATCAGGAACGCTGCTGCTCAAAGAAAGGCCATGTGGGAAGGAGGGGAGGGAACATCACTTACGTTCCCATTGACCCTTAATTTAGTAGTGAAGTGTTTTACTCCAATGAATTCCTTGAAGAATTCAGAATCTTGATTGCTTATACCAACCAGTTCTTTGCAAATGCAGGCCATGCAACTTCGCGGCTATTGTGTAAGGACAAAGGACCGAAGAATTGAAAAGTAGCAAGCTTTCAAGCTGGTTTCATTTTGTTTTGTTTTTAAGCACTCGTGTAAACTATGCCGAAGATGGGCAAACAAGATGCCCTTCAACAGGACCTGGCTACTTGTAAAAGTGGCACTCATTCCCCAAAGAAATTAAAATAGAACTATTTAGGAAGCGGATTGGAGCCCAAGAAATACTCTGTGCAGGCATACTGTCTGCACAAACATCTCTTTACCTGACTTTAGTTTTTCTATCTCCACACTTTCTTCTGAAATAAAGTTTACTGTTCTCAGGCATCCCCATTCAAAGGGGGAAGGGGGGAAATCTGCTCTAGGAAATAGTCATGTCAATCTCATGATTCTGTTTGCTGTCTTCAGAGGCTCCACATCAGCTTGCATTTATCTGTTGACAACAGGATAGAACACAGGTTGCCTAAATTTTGCTCAGGATGTAGATGTTACTGTCAGGCAGGGTGGCTTTTTTTTAGGAGCTAATGAGGATACATTAAAAGAAAAGAACATCCATAGAATCTTGCTAAACAACTTGATTAAAATTCCGATGTTCAACTTGGGATTTTTTTTTTAAGTTACAAATGTATAAACTGCTTAAATTAATTTGTAGTTTGCTTCAATCCCAGCAGGAAGCGTTTCCATTCATGATAGTGACAGCATGTTTATATTTTGTGTATTTGTAAATCATACTTTTGGTTAATGTAGACAGTCTACAGTTCCTCTCTCCTGCTTTTTCTTCTATTTTTTTTTAATCTACGTATTCATTCAAATAACGTGAGGCACAAAAGGCTTTAGTGTGCTGGGGTAGAGAGGCACCATATGGATAATGGAAGTGGCCTCCCTGTGGAGGCTTTTGAATATACTTTGAATAAACCGTATGCCATTTCAAATGCAGTGGACTGAGCCTGGATCTTGCCCTCATTCACTTACAAAAAAGGCTTAAAACATACATGGACTTTATTTCTTGCAACTTCAGGATAGCATTACACCAGCTAGAAGAACTGTTTGAATTTTCATCCATTTCAGAATATTCCCTTCTGTTCTATGATCAAGCATAATAATACATTTTAGATTTTTTAAACTACCTTTTTTAAAAAAATAAAGAATTCAAGGTGGAAAACATACAGTACCTAATAGTCCTTCCTCCTCCTATTATCTCCACAACAACATTCCTGTGAGGTGAGTTGGCCTGAGAGAATGACTGGCCCAAGGTCACTGGCTGTCATGCCTAAGGGAGGGACTAGAACTCACAGTCTCCTGGTATCTAGCCTGGTGCCTTAACCCCTAAACTAAACTGGCTCTATGCTAATCAGCTAACGCACAGGTGTTAAACTCATGGCAACATGTTGCCGTCATGTGACATCGCAACATTTTTCCCCCTCGCAGAGCTGGGGTGGGCATGGCCTGTGCGTGACGCATCCAGCCCACAGGCCGCCAGTTTGACACACCTGAGTTAATGGATCCAAAAATTTCAAAATGTATTTTTACAAGGAGTTCCAAGCAGCCATCTCATTTGCAAAAATATTTCGTTTTTCAACCAATAATTATATTTTAAAAGTTCGTATTTCCTGATAGCTTTAAAGCAGATGTGCCCAACCTTGGCAACATTAAATCTTGTGGATTCAACTCCTAGAATTCTCCAGCCAGCCATGAGAATTCTGGAGGTTGAACTCTACAAGTCTTAATATTGCTAAAGTTGGACATCCCTGCTTTAAAATATGAGAGAGGCTCTGCCTCTGCATCCAAGGTAAGCTTCATGAGACTGTCAACATCAGTGTTTTGCAACATGGGAAGAATTTCTACTCAAGGAAGGCAAAACCACTGAACTACTTTTGTACCACATTTCTGGAGTCAGTCTTGCCACCTTCTACGCAGAATTGAAATATATTTCCCTAGATAGTTGAATGCTTTATATTACCGCATCTCTGCTACCAATGGTGCACATGAGACAGCAGTAAGAAATAAAATATATAAGAATTATTTTATTATCCAACTCCAACTGACAAGGTGGACTAAAGTGGGAGGTCTTGATTCATAATCAAAAAGTGGAAAGTCTAGTGGCCAAGCACAACTCCCAAGAGGTCACAATTCAGAGCATGAGCAACCCCTGCATTCTAGGAGGGATTTTTGAGTTTGGACAAGAAAGCTCTTAACACTTCCCCCACCAACAAGAATAAGCTTTGCAAATGCCAGAGGGTAGAGACCACCTAGCAAAGATAGTGCAACTGTCACACAATAGCCCTTTGCTGCGCATTTACATTTATAAAGTGGGAAGGAATGGCAGAGGCATATATGCACATAGTTTTCTCATAGTTCCTCGTCGTACTTCAGTATTTAATAGATTTTTATCCTGCTTTTATTATTTTTATAAGTAACTCAAGGTAGCCAACATACCTAATACTTCTTCCTCCTATTCTCCCCGCAACAACCCTGTGAGGTGAATTGGGCTGAGAGAGAATGGCCCAAAGCTAGCTTTCATAGCTAACATGGAATTGAAACTCAGAGTCTCCTGGTTTCTAGCCTACTGCCTAGACTAAACCAGCTCTAGGAAAAATACATGAAACATATAAAGTAGCAAAGGATTTTGAAGGCTACACATCATTGCCAAGCACTGGTCAGATTGGCTGGTGCTGAAAAGAGCTCAGCTGGATTCTTGGCTCCTTGATTTTATCCTACTCTTCCCTATATTCATTCTTCTAAACTTACCAAGGTTGAAAACATTGATTTAGGTGAAACCCAGGAAAGGCCGGTGGTTGGGAGTGTGGGGGAAGCATCGTCAAGCATGAAATTATTAACAGAGGTGACAGACTCGAAGAGTCGTGGCTCCGTATGATATACACTGAACAACTTTTTATTTGCCCCTTTTTTAACCTGAATAAGTATGTTAAAAAAAAAGAAAGGGGGTCAGAGTAAATAGTTAAGGTTAGACAGGAAGAACGGGATGCCCATCCCCAGAGAAGGCAAATGGGCCGATTTTAAAACGGCCCCTTCAAAAACAGTTCACTCTTCCCTTCTGGAAAGGAGAGGCAAGGGTTAGCACTGCAGACTTAAGAGACATTGGGGGGGGGGGGTAGTTCAAGTCTCTTTTTAATTTCTTGTCTTCACCTCATTCAAACTCCCCTCCCTCTTTGGTTACCTCCTCCGAACTCCCCCGTCCCAAACCAGTTGCTTTACTGGGCTTTGAAACGTGACTCGTTTAAAGACAAGCCAACCACAAAATAACGGGAGGATCAACCAAGTACAGTAACTCATGCTCACGCAGAAGTCTTCGCTTTTTTTTCCCTAAAGAAAGGCTCCAACCTCCCGAGATTCCGCAGAAGAGGGCATCTCGTCCCAACTCCGGTTGCTTCCACCTCTGCTATTCAAAGCACCAGATGCAACCCCTAGATCAGGATGCAGACGTGAATCTCAGCCAGCGTGGGAGTCACTGGCAAGGGCGGCAAGCACCGCCTGACAGACAGGAGTCAGTCAGCCTTGGCAGGAGCTGAGCTGACCCGATAAACACAGAGTCCCAACCAGAGGATGCTGCTAATAAACCGCGATAAACAAAACCTGCCGGCCAGCCAGTCCTCAACCATCCTCAACGAATGGTTTCGTTCACCGGATACAACTGGGGGGTGGGGGGGGGAATGGGAGTGGCCAGAGCGTGACTAAAAGAGGCCAGCTCTTTCCCCGTCTTGAACCTCGCCTTGCTGGCTCGGATGGTGGGAGTTGCATTGGGCTACATTAAGTTGGCAAAAAGCCGCCGAACACCCTCGACTCGATAGCGCCCCGTCTACTGCTTCCGTCCCTGCTTTGAAGGCTCGCCCTTAGCCGAATTCTTCCCTCCCCACGTGCCAGGCTGGTTCAAGCAACGGTTTTACTACGTCCGATGTTTAGAGTCGCTCATAGACCCAATAGAAGAGATTATCTGGGAATCTTGAGTGCTCTCTAAGCTCGGCTGTTTGCTTGCAGACGTTTCATTACTCAAGTAGGTGACATTCAGCGTTGATGTTAGCTAACTGGGTATTCCGATTATATAGAAAGGTAGCTGCGGACTTGATTAGAGTTAACTACTATCGAATGTCAACAAGGTACGATCGAAATAACCAAGATGGCAGCCTTGAGGGGGGTGAGCGAAGGCCCCCCCCCAAAAAAAAATAACCCAGGCGTTTTCCACTGTTACCACTTTGGGCTATCCTGAGAAACCGGGGTTCATATCAAAGCCTTCTAGCCAGGGGTGCCCACCTTGGGCTTTGGAATCGGAACTGGCGGGCGCTGGAGGCGTCAATTCACCAAGTGGAGTCCTGGGCGCTCTTCGAGCCGGGTGGTTTTCGTGCTGGCATTTCAATTACCCGGTTAGGTAACCTCTTCAGCGCTCCGAGCATTAAAACTTCAGCGCTGAAGTACGAAAAGATCCCAGCGCCGAGAGCACCAAGGACTCCACAGTTCAAACCCTGAGCGATGTTCTCTTCTATTGAAATTCACAGAGTGGCTGGCAGGAGCGGGAAGCACACTTCCATCTAAAGAAAGGGCTGAGCTGACCCTTTCCGCCCCCTCGATGGTTTTCCAATATCTGCAGGACCGACCAGCATCCTGGGAAATAACGCGATACTTGACGGCGATCCCCTAATTTTAATAACATGCTATTAAATGTTTTACAAACGACTGTTTGCCTCTCCCGACATCTCCGTAAGGACGCCGCGGGCACACTGGCGCACGCGTGTAGGGGCTGCGTGTAGGAATATAGCCCCGTGCAAATTAACAAAACACTCGGAACCTAATTATTGCGGTATATAAACCCGACGACGACGGTTTAATCCCACGATCCACGGTTCAACGAACTAGCTTTGCAAAAGGCGAAGGTGGGCCTTCCTTGGTTCCCTCGAAAGCTTTATAGAGGCAACATCCGCAAAGCACGTTGGCTCCCTTGAATCGGGGCCCGGGGATCTTTCAGCGCCCCTTCCTCTCCAGAGCAAAGCTCAACACTTCTGTGGGAAGGCCATCAGAAGCAAGCGGGGCCTCCTCCCCTCCAGACGCGACCCACTTCTGCAGCCTCGGCGCTCCGGCAAAATTGGAAATCGCCAGTTTACGAGTTTCAGCTCCGTAATCGGCGCGTTCGGGAGCGGGTTTATCCGGATTTTCTGTCCTGGTTTCTCCCCCCCCCTCCCCGCCTTTCCTCCGCTTGATTATGATTTTCGGCTAACTTTCGTGATCTTAGAAGGCTAGTTTAAAGGCTACTTCCGACTGCCCTACGGGGGGCGAAGGAGGCGCAAGGGGGGGGGCTGGCAGGTCGCGACGCCGCTGCGAGAGCAACAGCCGCCGGAGCGCCCGGCGCCCCGTTGCTCGCTCCCAGCTAGATCAAGGGTTCCCGCTGAAAGTGCGGGATGCACTGCGCAAGCCCTGCCGCGGGCGAGGAGAAGCGGAGGCCCCGGGGGGACGGACGGCCTGGGGACGGGGACGGGAATCCCAGCCGTCTTCTGCAGCTGTTGCAAGACCGGCGCTCGCCCATTCGCCAAGGCTGTTTTTCTTTCCTGTTCCCGGACAAGCCTCGACCCTCCTCGCCTTCCCCGCCTGAATTTCGGGGAGGTTCAAGGCCGTCAAAGCTGCCGAGCGGGGAAGCGGCGGCCTTTCACGCCCATCCTTCGTACTGAGTTCTGCTTCCCCCCCTTTCCACCCCCCCCCCTTAAGCAGACCGACGTTTGCCGGCCCCGAAATGCCTAAAACCGTGACCGAGAAACGAACCATCGGCTGGACTCCCGCGGTCCTTCCTGGCCAGCCTGCCGCCCTCTTCGCCCGAGCGCTTGGAAGAACTCCAGTGGCGCGTGGGGAGAGGGGGGGGGGGAGGACGGGGAGAGGGCGGAAAACCCCGCGCGGCTTCCGGAGGCCGCTGGCAGCAGCACGTGGGGAGGTGGGAGTTTCGCGGTCTTCGGCACTTCGCCGTCGGAAGAGGTCAAGGTCAGGCCCACCCCGGGAAGAGGAGGAGGAGGAGGAAGACCGCGCGGCTTTCCCGGGCGAGCGAGTTGAATGCCGGTAGCGACGAGGCAGCCCCGCGGCGGGCCTCCGCCTCGACCTCTGCGAGAGCAGGAGCGCGACGCCAGAGTGAGTGAGCAAGAAACCGCGGCGTGGAGGTCTCTTCGCTGCTGAATCCCGACGGGAGAAGATGGGCCGGCAAGGGAGAAAGACCTGGATTCTAGTCCGGAAATGGAAGGCCGGGATCGAGGCTAGCAAGAAAGAGACTTGAGAAACGGGGCCACCCCCGAATGTGGGGGGTGACTTCCCGGATGGAAGAGGACTCCAGTCCTACTACGTTTGCTTGCCTGGGAGTAAATCTGATCGAGCTCTACGGGATCGGTTTCTTAGTTGTCGGGGGTGCCTGCAGGAGTGGGAGAGAGGAACAACAACCAAAAAAAAGCTTTCCCCAAAAGTCAGCTTTACAGAATTCCCTTTCATTTTCTCCCACGACGCACATACAATTATGTGCCCGATCTGAGCGATCGGTGCACTTCAGTCTGGTGTAAATATGAAGGCATCGGGTTAGAAACCAGGAGACTTTCAAGTCCCACCTTAAGTATTAAAGCTGGCCGGGTGACTTTGGGTCGGCCCAACCCACCACGCTGGATTGTTTTTGTGGGGGAAATAGGAGGAAGGGGTGTTAGGTATGTTCACCACCCTAAGTTATTTATGAAAAATAATAAAGTTGAAATAAACGATCTAAAATTTAAAAAAAATAAATCTGGGGGAGCTGAAAGTTTTGTGCCCTTTGAGTTGGATGTGTTCAGCCATCTAGAGGGCTGGTGTTGCCCTAAGACTGAAGCTCCAAGGGCCAAAACTTACCTGGGCCTGGGGCTGCCTTCTGCTGCCAATTCCAAAGTGATACCCAAACATGGCACTCTTCCGCAATAAACCCCTTAAAGCAGCAGCATCTCTCCAGTTCAAGAAAACACCGTTTCTTTCAAGGAGCAACCTATAGGTTCAGCCCCCATTTGATTGGCATGAATGGTTGGTGAACTGGCAGAAAGAGAAACTTTTCAGTACGAAGCAGAAATGGGATTTGCCTCCAGTTGGAGTTTAACTATAGCTCTCTGTGACTGGTTTTCCTACCCAGAATCTGCACAAAATCACCTTGTTTGCCCACCCAGAAGTAGAACTGGCTACCTCTGGTCCTCCAGTGGAAGCATGTCTGTGAAGCAATCCTCCTCTATGCCTTCCCTTGTTTGTAGGCCAAATCAATGTTGCCTCAATGGCCTTTCTTCCCTTGCAGCTATCTACAGCACAGGTGTGCTCTGGCAGCATCTTTGTTCTGCCTGCCATGCTATTCCCATGGCATCGCCTGCATCACATCCAGTGCCCCAGCACACGTTTAAGTCACCCTTAGATATATAAATGTTCAAAGGTGGTGGTGGTGGGTTTCCCACTCCCCAACCCTCCATCACTATCTGGCAGAACCAAAATGGCAAAATCTCTGTGCCTTTGTTACTCCACACCTTGAAAGAAAGGCGGGCATCTGCAGCTACAGAGGTAGGAGAGATGATCAATGGGTGCGGTCCATGTCACTTTAGTTTTCTATTGAATCAAGGATGGGAATGATAGCAGAGGTGCACAACATTCTACTCCAGAGCAAAAGAGGGTGTTTTTGCATCACAAAGTCACTGTTTTAGAGTTAGGGTCATAGCTTTTGCTATCTCCTTCACTTTAATCCTAATTTCCCACAGCCCACACGACTTCCCTGCAAGTCCCAGAAGAGCTCCTTTAAACAGCATTCACAGGTACAGGTACAGCTACAATGCTTTGGATCTGCCTACTTGACTGTGCACCCATTCAGCAGCAGAGAACTGTTTCTTTCTTACACACACCTCTATCCAGTGGATGGAGCTGTGGAGAAAATGCTCTCACAACATAAGCCTGCATGGGCTGTATTTGCATGACATAGTTACTCGTGACTATTTGAATGCCGGTTTACTGATTCAGATCATCTAATATTCTGGGTTGGACACCCAATGAACCACAAAATAACATCACAAGTTTGCTAAAAGATAATATGGCTATGACTGTCCTTGATTGGAATGCAAACTTTCCCTTTGTTTGGGAAAGAGAGTTCAGGGATCCCACCACAGGTGAGATGAAAGACACTTAATTTAGGCTCCGTAGCAGATCTCTAAGCATGGTTTTCTCTGGTGCATCCCTCTCGAAACTACTAGCATACGTGGTTATTGTTTGCTGGGAAACAGAACACTCTTAGCAAAGGCTTTCTAGGCCTGTGTGAATCTGCCAAACCGTGAGCAGAGCAGCCGTTCAAAGTTTCTTTCGATCCCAAGCTGCTCCCCCCCTCCCCCCTCCCAAGAAACAATATTGGCATCTCAGCAGCCAAACAAAACTCTTCACCTTTACACTTTTACCCTTCACCTTTACACTTTACCTTTACCCAAAGCTTTTCATTGAGGACAAATCCCTCTGACACTCACAGCAATTCTTCTGTGGGATGCAAGTGTATGGAACTGAATGCAATTTCTCTTTTAAAGAAACCCCCGCATAGATCCCAACACTAAACATCTGGTCTTGAGGAGGCAGTTTAGGCCTTCTGTTTCATGTGGGGAAAGGTGAGATCTGCCTTGTCTAAGCTTGGCAGCAGTGAGGCTGTCTCGGATTTCTATGGGCTGGGCTCGGCCTACTTCCCTGCCCCAAACGGCTGTCCCCCTTATTGCCTCTTTGATGAGCAAAGGTGAGGCGGGGGAGAGGGAGGCAGGCTGGTGACTTCCCACACTTCCCCTTAGGCATTTTCTGACAGGGGTCGCAGAGCCAGTAAACCGACTTGGGGAAGGGATTATTCATGCTCCGCACAAGGTTGGTTCCTTTCCCGTCTGAGAAAGGGGGAAAAGAGCTCTAAAGGACTGGAAAACAGGCCACTCTGGAGGCGTTAAGGAGACGCAGACTTGGACAGCTCCGCAAATAGTTACCGTGGGAGGCTGGGAGACCGACTACGGCTGAAGCTTAGCCCTGACGTAGATGCTTCACACTGTCTTCGCCACGGTGCCAGCCAACCACGTTTTGTACTAAGCAAGAGCCAGGTCTCAGTTCAGTCTGTCCGAGATTGCGTTGCGCTGTGTGCCAGGCGCTGTACAGGTAGAAGTGCTTGACCCGCAATCGATGCCCCTGGCCCGCTCTCCGGCCCTGCCTTGTTGCATCGGGGTGCTTAAAGAGGGAATCCGATCCCACTGGAGAGGGTGGCAATTATAGGTTAGCACCAACCCAGCTGCCATAGGGAAGAGCTCCCATTAACCGTCCCGCGGTGGAGACACCTGTCAGGAAGTCGAAGGTCAAGGCAAGGGTGGCAAGGCACATCCCAAAAAGGTGGGCGGGGGAGAAGAGAGAGAGGCTGGTGCGGATGAGCGCATTCTGAAGAGGGAGAGGAGCCCGCCAAGATGGTCGATATGGGACACTAATTTTGAACAGCGACAGGTTCTCCTGCGGTTGCGTTAAAAGGTATAAACAGTATCAACCGCCCAACGTACCACTGAACCTAGTCTTCCCGCGAAGCGCTTTTGTTTTTTGATTTAATTCTCTGTTTTGGGGCCAAGAGGACTCTTGGTCTGTTAATTTTTCTTCCACTGCAGTTCGGAGTGGCCTTTTTCTCTGGGCCTCTCCTTGCAGCACGTTAGTGTAGCTCTTGGCCTGGGCTGCTTGAAGGGTCAGGAGGCGCTAAGGAGGGCTGATCGGAGCCCAAAGGCTTGCCACTCAGCCGGCCTCGAAGGGCCCAGGAGCAGCCTAGCAACACACATCCTGGGATGGATGTACCTTCGCACCCTCCACCGGGGTTTTCTGCGTGAGGGAAAGAAGAGAACGGGGAAAGGAAGCAGGAATCCTATTGAGAATGGTTGGTTCGACTTCTTTTACAGGAAATCCACGTCTTTCCAGGATGAACAGAGAAGACCGATCGTATTCCGATCAGCAGGGTTTCAGACCAAGCCGGGGTGGGGGGTGTCAAGGCACCGCCAAATATGCGGAGACCCAGATCAGACAACCGGCGTCACTACAGAGAAGCGCAGCCCCTCGTCTGCAAGGGCAACTATCCCTTCGGACCGCTCCCACTGAGGTCAAGGGGGTCCGGCAAGAGGAGTCCGAATCCTCGGGGGTGGGATGCCCGGTGGGGCCCGGCAGCGCCAGCTCCTCGCTTCACCCGCCTCTGTTTCTACAGAGCCGAGCCAGCCAGGCAACCGCCGCCTCGGGGGTCCCGCTGGAGCGCTACGGGAGGCAGGCGAGCGAGCGAGCGAGCAAGGCAGCAGCGGAGCAGCCAAGCCCTGTTCCCAGGTGCGCCCGGCCTGAAAGGGACAGCGAATGGGCAACGCAACTTTCTGCTCGCTCTCTCGCTCAGCGCTGCTTCGAAACCCGCGCCCGTCCGTCACGGGACCGCTCCCGAAGCTGAACGGGTCGCAAGAGCCCTTGGTCTTTTGATGGGGGAGTGGGAGGAAGGAGAGGAGGATTACCAGGAGTGGGTGGAGGGAGGGGGGCTGGGGCTCCGATTGATCTTAGCAGGGAGAGGCAATTGGAGGCGAGGCGAGGGGGATCCCGAGCAGGGGCGATCTAAAGAGAGGGAGGGGACGGGCGAGACGAGCCCCCCTTCTCTCTGGGAGGAGGGCAGAGGGAGGCGCAGGCACCAATGAAAAGGAGCCACTGGCTCTCCGAGGTGGTAGGGAAGGGGGACTCAACTTCTCTCCCCCCCCTCCTTCCTCCCGGTGCCTGTTGGACGCGAATTGAGCAATTATCTAGTTTACCTTCCCTTCTTGGAAGTTAGCGATTGGCGGGATCGTGGCTGCTGCTATTGACCCAACACTTTCCATCGAGGGGTGGGGGGAGGAACCGCGAGAGACGCTGCCAAGGAAGAGGAAGAGGAGGAGGAGAGTGCCAGCATCCCCCGCCAAGGAAGCACACCGGCGGCGGCGATGGGCTGGCGCGAGTCCATCGGGACGGGCAGGCGGCGTTCGCTGGCTGTCGGGATGGAGACCTTGCCGGAGCTCTTGCTGGTCCCGCAGGCGATGAAGACGCGGAGGGCGCCGGTGGCGGCAGCGTCCTCGGAGGGCTTGAGGTCGGGTTTCAGAGTGGCGGCGGCGGCAGAGGCGCGCCGTTCCCTGTTTGTCGAGCTGTGACCGGACGCAGCGGGGCCAAAGCATCCCGAACCGCGCCGACTCGAGCGAGACGCTGGCCATGGAGAAGAGCCGGCAGCAACAGCAGCAGCAGCAGCAGCAGCTCCCCCCGACGGCGGCCAAGAGCCTCGCCGTCGCGCGGGGCAACATGCTGAGCGCGCCCAAACCCCTGGCCTTCTCCATCGAGCGCATCATGGCCAGGACGGGCCCCGAACCCCAAGCCGTGCCGCTGCTGCCCCACTTCTTGCAAGGGGGAGGCGGGACCCCCAAAGCGACCGCAGCCACGGCGACGGAGCACCTGAAGCCGCCGCCGCCGCCGCAGCAGCAACCGGCGTTCAGTCTGGGGCCCTCTATCCCCTGCATGATCCCCTTCGTGCCGCTGGCTTACGAGCCCTTCGCCAAGGTGGGGTCCGAGCCCAGGAAGCCCCCCTTGGAGCCGCCTTCCTCCGCCTCATCCGCTCCGAGCTGCGCGCTCAGCCTCAAGCCCCAGGCCGCCGAGCCGTCGCTCAGCTTGTCGCAGCAGCCGCCTCACTACAAGCTGGTTCGGCCGCGGGTGATCAAGCACTCCTCCTTCCACTCCCTGGGCGCCCTGAGCTACTTCAGCCGGGCGGCAGAGCCGCAGCCGCAGCCGCCGGGCCTGAGCCTGCACCCGGTGGCCTCCTATTTCCTGGGCTCGTCGCTGCCGGCGCCTGCCTTGCAAGACTCGACGGCGCCCAAGTCCTACCTGGCCGAGCGCAACAAGCTCCAGGCGCTGCCGTCCGGGCCGGAGAAGTACGCCCAGGCAGCCTTTAAGGACCTAGCACAGGCCCAGCTGCACAACGCCGCCGCCGCCGCCGCTGCCGCCGCCGCCGCAGCCGCCGCAGCTCATCTCCTGGCTTCGGAGAAGCTGCCCTTCAAAGGGGTGTCGGCCGACTTCAGCCGCGGCTCGCCCAGCGTCAAGCCCAAGGTCTTCACCTGCGAGGTCTGCGGCAAGGCAAGTGACCCGCGTGCGTGGGCCCCCTCCTCCCCCCACCCTCCGGAGACCGCCCCGTCTAATCGCGCCTGGCTCTCTCTTGCAGGTCTTCAACGCGCACTACAACCTGACGCGCCACATGCCGGTGCACACGGGCGCCCGGCCCTTCATCTGCAAAGTCTGCGGCAAGGGATTCCGCCAGGCCAGCACCCTGTGCCGCCACAAGATCATCCACACCCAGGTAGCGCTCCCGGGTAGCCTCGTTCGCGGGGCCGGGTTTTCTACTTGGCTAAGGGGGGGGTATCTCAGAGGGGTCCCGGTGAGCCCCTCGCCTGGCCAAGGTCCAGACCCTTCCTATCCCTTATTTCCGTCGGGGTTCTGGAGGCTCCCCCACTTTTCCCTCTCCCTCCGTCCTGCGATGCTCGCCTCGCCTCGCCTAAAACAAAGAGAAAGAGAGGCGAGGAGGTGTACGGAGGTGAAGGAATAGGGGAAACTCTTGTCTTGCTTCGTTTTCCCTCCTTCGTTCCTCCCCCCTTTTCTCGGGAAAATGTCCCCCAATTTCCCGGCCTCGTCTGAAATAAGGGCCTTGGCTTGCGCACCCGATTCGTTATTGTCGCATTTGGAAAACCTACTCAGTCTTTCTCTTGGTGTGTCGTGTGAACTAAACCGCGCTATGGTTTGTGTCCGGAGGGCAGATGATGCGAATTGTGCTTCTAACAATCTGGTTTAGGGTTTTAGAGTGTTGCGTGAAGGAGACTGTACGCTGGACAAGCGCGTCCTTAAATCCGTTTTAGTCTCGTAACCTCTCGAGGGCTCGACTCAGCCTCGGTCCCTCGAGAGATCCCCGGCACACCCCGAGTGCGCCGAGGCCACGGATTTCCCTCTTCGGAGCCAGCCCCATCGCATCTCCTCCCCTTTGCTTCCTTTTCAGGAGGGTGGGGCCCCATCCGATGAGCTTTTGGGATAGGAGACCAACGGCCGAGTTGTTGCTCTTTACGTCGCGTTACAGCCGCGGGATGACCAGGCCCCGGGGCGGCCCCCATTCTCCCAAGCGCGCTGATCTGAACGTGGATCTGCTTTTGAGGTTGCTTTTCTCCCCACAGGAAAAGCCCCATAAGTGCAACCAGTGCGGGAAAGCGTTTAACCGGAGTTCCACGCTAAACACCCACACGCGGATCCACGCGGGCTACAAACCTTTCGTCTGCGAGTTCTGCGGAAAAGGCTTTCACCAAAAAGGTAAAGCAGATCTCCGAGAATAGAGTGCCGAACAAGGACCGGCTCTGAGTTATCGCCGGAAAACGGAGCCTCAGCTGAAACTGGGAGGTGGGGGAGGTGGAGGGGCTTCTGCAGGTTTGTTTCTGGTGGGAGGCCTGATCAGCAGCAGACTCTGCCCTAAAACTACCATTCCCAGCCGCGGAACTGAAATTCAGCGCGTCTGATTTGGGAGAAGAGTAACTGGGAAATGGCACTGTGAAAATGTAAATGCAAAAAAAATGTATCTATATGAAAATATATAAAATTGTAAATGTGGAAAAAAATAATTTTTGACGTTCATTTCCCAGAAATGGGAAATCATGGTTGTCCATTTCCGCACAAAACCGATGTGGTTTTGCCTTGTATCTTAAATCTTTTCAGTTTTATTTTTCGATGTATTTAATCTGGCGGGTAGATAAGAAATTTATTTGATTTTTAAATGTTAAGCATGATTTCGACCGTAATTCCACAAGTAAGCCAATGAACAAAAAGGATGCTTACTTGAAAATAAGTTCCACGATTGGGTACAAACTTCAAAATTACCACACATCTCGTACTGCAGTATTCTCAGTCTACTATCTTTGTGAAAAAGCAAAAAAAAATATGTTTCCTATTTAGAAATGTCAAAAAATACAGCCTACGGTTGCCTTCCCCCCCCCCCTTCAGTTACTGAAGAATAATTCAAAAGTGAATGGGATTTATTCCCCACAGAATAAAGTTAAACTTAGAGACTGTGTCAATTGAGGAAATTACTCGTCCTGCTCTTTTTAACTCCTCCGTTTCTTCTGAGAAAAATACCCGTTGCCGTTTTAACCGGATCTGTAAAGAATAGCAGCTAAAATAGCAGCTAAAAACAGATTTACCGGTTTGAGATTAAACCCCACTGTTTACAGCGGCTATGTAAACATGTACGCTATTTTCGCTGGAAAGTTTCCTAATCCACTTTTTGGAACTTTGTTCTGACAAAAGCTAATTTATTTCTTTACTACCAGATAAGACAAAATGTCTTTGTGCATCTTTGCCTCCCGATTTAACGGAGGATAAAATTGTTAAATTTTGTTTGCTTTGTTCCACTAGTGGGGGGTTGGTATTTCTGAAATGGGATGCTAAGAAAAACGGATTTCAACTGATCTACTTGGGGAACCCTGTGGATCCCACAAAAATCTATTTAGTGATTAGACCCAAGACTTTGGGAGATTCCAGTTTGGGTTTTTGAGCTTGGGTTTCAGTTGATCGCCGTGAAATTCTGTTCCGTTGTGGCAAAGTTTTCTGTTCAAAGAGTAGCAGGCAAACCACAGAAGCCCAACTTAAGTATTTGTTAACCTGCATGCAGGGCATGAAGTGCAGCAGGTTGATAGCTCGGGTCTGGACTTCGAAAGCTGGCTAAGATACGAGTTGCAGATCCGTGAAAGAAGGTAACCGAACCGAGCCGAGTTACGGAATTCCCATTTTGACTTATCATCTCAATCAGCCAAATTTTTAGACCGGATTGGGCATTTTTATCCACCTCCTCCCAAGGGCCTAGCATAGGTAGATACGGAAGTCTGATAGTATTAAAGACTGTAAGCTGTTCCACGTAAAGCTGGCTTTTGTAATTGACGATGGTGATTTTTGCATTATTATTATTATTATTATTATTATTATTATTATTATTATTATTATTATTATTATTATTATTATTATTAT
>JANHFL010002878.1:125217-147341 GCA_032468155.1 Oxyrhabdium leporinum | reverse complement strand
CCTTCTGGCCCTCCTCTTCCAGGTGCAAGTTGACATGTCCTTGACTCTCTGGGGAAGAATGTTGTTGTGTCTATACTCCCCTGCTGCATGTGAATATCCCCCCCTCTCAATTTCCCAGGTGCTAAAATGTGGCAGCCGCAGAGGCCGTCTACAAATAGGGCTTCCAAGGCTGAGACTCTGAGCCTTCCCCTTCCCAAAGGCCATTTTTCTCGCAGGCAGGAATATTCACCGGGCCTTCGCGATGGAAATCTCCTTTTTAAAACATCTCTGCCAGTAAGAGTGCCCCATACTTTAAGGAAGAACTCCCTTTAGCATCCTTAACTTAACAGGTGCAGTTTTTCACTTAACAACTCCGGCAAGAAAGGTTCGAAAATGGGGCAATGTTTCCTCAATCGCTGTCTCGCTTAGCAACGGACATTTCGGGGTCAATTGTGGAGGATTAACTGAATCTTTAAAGCGTGTGGACTTCAATTCCCAGAATTCCCCAGCCAACATGTGGGAGAATGGAGAACACAATCTGTGCTGAGTTCAGTCAAGGTTGCACAAAACTCTAATTTGATGAGATGGATGGGAGATGTTGGAAGCCGAGCCGGGAACGGTTTGTGCACAGAGATTCAAAAATAAAAACATCCAATTGTTGCATACTAAATTCAGGCAACTCCGATTTCAGAAAGCAGTTCTTACCTCCTAGAACATACCCTCCTCTTTTAATCATGTTTTATTTACAACTAGGTTGCTGGTTATTTGGATGTTAGCCTGTAGAAACCACCACTGAACAGCAAAAAAATCTCCTTCCCTCTCTTTCCTCTTGGGTGATCCATTTTTCCCTATCTTATGCCATTCGCTGTTGAAGCACACACATCTGAATTTTCATCCTATTAGCAGGAATAAATCCATCAGAGCAAATGACATCTTGACATACTGAAAACAGAAAGATGCAAATTTGGGCTGCCGCTTTGCAAAACATATGCCGGAAATACGTTCACGGAGGCACCGAAAAGACGGGGTGATCCATTTGCAAAACATCAACTTCCTGAGCATGCCCACAAAACGTGTCAACACAATGCTCAGAAATGTAGATTAATTATCTGGCACTTTAGAACTACTCCCACCCCTGTCTTTCAGGGTTTTTAAGAGATACTACAAAACAAAGAATGAGAAGTGAGCCTCTCTCTCTCTCTCTCTGTCACTCCCTCTCTCTCCCTCCCTCCCTCTCTCTCTCTCTATACACACACACATGTATATATGTATGTGTATACACACACACACACACACACACACACACACACACACAACCTATTTCTTCGCTGGCCAACCAAGCACGGAGGGAGAAATAGATTCTTGTAAAATGTCACATTTGAGACTAATTTCTTAAGTTTTTTTGTTTTTGTTTCAAAGCGTAGAGAAAATAAAAAACCGCAGACCTCTTTCTGAATTTTGTGTAATTCACAGGATGATCTTAATAAAGAGAAATCTTTTGAGACTTCTAGGAAATGCGACCCCACGGACAGGCAATATTCGCGAGTTAGTCAGCACAACAAGCCCCACAAAATTGTGATTCTTAATTAAACACGCTCTGGAAAAAAGGACTCAGCGGGAAAGGCTTATGGACTAGGAACACCGGATTTTAGCCAAGTACACACCTCCTTCAGGTTTTTTGTAAAGCTTTTTTCATCTGCACGTTGACCTCCCGGCAAGATCAAGAGGGGGGTGAGAAAGGAGATTTAACCAATTTTAACTGCCAGTTGTAGCTCTGCGTTCAAAAGTCTCTCGTCTTTCAGAAACAGTGAAGGTGATCAATGCAACAGCATCAACGAGTCCTCAACCTATCCTCACGTTACCTGGTTGGAACTCCTGTCGCAACAAGAAACACCTGGAAATATTGCGAGCGCACCTGAATCAAAATATCTGGTCATGGGAAAGGTATGATTAGCTAGTCCCAAAGGTGCTGCTTTTCTTCAAAGGGGCAACTGGACTTTCTGCTTTTTTTTCTCTGAAGAGGTTTCGCTTCTCCTCCGAGAAGCTTCTTCCGTTCTGACGGAATGGTGGGGAATGGATCAGTCCGTCAGAACGTCAGTCAGAACGGAAGAAGCTTCTTCTTGGAGGAGAAGCGAGACATCTTCAAAGAAAAACCAGAAAGTCCAGTTGCCTTTTTTTTGGGGGGGGGGGGGGAGGAGAAAGCACTTTTGGGTCAACCAGGACCTGGTTGACGGAGAATCCCCATAGACGTGTGATCAAGTGTGAAATTTAGATTGCTACACTCCTGTCTTGACTGTTTTCATTAATGACATTTTCACTGTTTTAAGGCAGCCGCCATTGCAAATAAAGGCAGGTTCGAAGGTTCAAAACTGAGCCAGATGTTACAACATGGTTGCCTCCTGAGCAAACACCGCTACCAAACAGACTTCATGTATGTAACATGACTTCTCCAACAGCCATCAATGGCAAGGTGAAAAGAAAGCCGAATAACAGGGTTGGAAGGGGCCTTGGAGGTCTTCTAGTCCAACCCCCTGCTCAGGCAGGGAATCCGATACCCTTTCAAACAAACGGTGGTCCAATCTCTTCTTAAAAACCTCCAGTGATGGACGGGTTAATTGTCCTCACTCTTAGGAAGCTTCTCCTTCATTCCATCACCTCCAGATGGATTTAAGACACTTCTCCTTAAGGAACAAATCATCCAGACCCAGAATCAGAACAGAGCTGGGAGGGACCTTGGAGGTCTTCTAGTCCAACCCTTTGCTCAAGCAGCAGACCCTATTCCATCTCAGACAAGTGACTGTCCGGTCTCTTCTTAAGGACCTCCAGTGATAAGGCACCCACAACTTCTGGAGGCCAGCTGTTCCACTGGTTAATTGTTCTCACTGTCAGGAAGTTTCTCCTTCGTTCTAGGTTGCTTCTCTCCTTGGTTAATTTCCATCCATGGCTTCCCGTCCCGCCTTCAGTTGCTTTGGAGAACAGGCTGAGCCCCTCCTCTTCTTTGTGGCAGCCCCACCAACTTTGGAAGACCGCTATCCTATCTCCCCTAGTCCTTCGTTTCCTTAAACTAGACCTACCCAATTCCTGCAACCATTGTTCTTTGTGTGTTTTCACCTCCAGACCTCTTTGTTGCTCTTCTCTGCACTCTTTCCAGAGTCTCAACATCTTTTTTTTTTTTTGCATGGTGGAGACCAAAACTGGATGCAATATTCCAAGTCTGGTCTTGCCAAGACATCAAGCAAAGGTTAAAGTGCACAGTTAATAGCAGCTATTTCAGATATTAACAATATTAACAGATGGTCTTTAACTTCAGCCGAGGTTAAGGCCATTACAGGGGCTTTTTAGCGCAAAGAAATATAGTGCTCCAGCAAAAAAGCAAATCCTATTACTACTTCCATGATTTTAATGGGGCTTTTTTTCTCGTTGCCCATAAGATAAAAACCAGATGCCAGCTGTGCTTTTCATGGTCAAAGCCCTCAGTCTAATTTCCACTGACCCCAGAGCAAATCCATTACAACTAATGGGACAATCCTACTGTGGGTTAGAGAAATCCCACTGACTCTATTTGAAGTGCTGAAATGACCAGTTTCTAACCAGGGCTACCCTAATCCTATTATTCTTTTTTTGCCAAGCACACCCATAAGAATCGGAATAAAATAATAACTGTGAAAACAGGGGAATGGGATTTTAAACATTCGCAGCTGCCAGCAAAATGTGTCATTTTTCTCTCGGCTCTGCAATGTTTCATTCTCACTAGCTGGGAAAAAAAACATCCTCTTTCAGACAGTCAGAATTTTCAGTACTTGGCTGTAAAAACTAGTATTGGCCCCTAGGAGGCAGTATATGACAGGAGACATCCTTATATTGGCCCTCGTCGGGTGTAGCTATGGTACCAATAAAGGAGAATATTTGTAACTCAGAGCTGAAATGAGGGGTCCTGGGTTCTCTCTGAGCTTGCTTGTTTTCTTGCAGACGTTTCCTTACCCAGTTAGGTAACATCATCAGTGCTGGTCAGTGTCTGTGTTGACAGCAAACAGCCCTCTTTACTAACACTGATGATGTTACCTAGTTGGGTAATGAAACGTCTGCAAGAAAACAAGGAAGCTCAGAGAGCACCAAGGACCCCATGGTCCCCACTCCTCTTCTTCCTCTCCATAAACCCCACTCCCTTCCAGCACTGATGATGTTACCTAGTTAGGGTAATGAAACGTCTGCAAGAAAGCAAGCAAACTCAGACAGCACCAGATTTCTAGGGCTTTAAAACAGTGTTTCTCAATCTCTACCCCTTTTAAGATATATGGACTTTAAGCTGATTGGGGAACTCTGGGAGTTGGGAGTCCACACATCTTAAAGTGGCTGAAATTGAGGAACACTAGTTTAAACTTTTTGGGAATTAAACTGACATGGACCATTGCACTTCAGATAACTATACGCACGATGGGTTGGTTTTAGGAACTGTCCAAATCCTAGTTTTCAGTGCTCTGAATTGCCTGTTAAGAGAGAAAAAGAAACTCCTTCATATTGTTGCATTTCCTTAAGTGAGTGACATGATTGAGAGGATTCTTCTCACACTTCAGTTTAAGCCAGTGATGCGTTCTTTACTTTTTTATATATATTTTCATTCGATGCCTTGCCAGCTGCAGCAGAAGAAATGGGCCGAGGTGTGCGAGGCTTGGCTGCAACTATCCTAAGGTAAGTAGTAGGGCAGCTCCTCATCCCCACCCTAGCTTAATTTTTACCTGGACTGGGCGGGGTTTTAATTAGGGCTTAGTTTGGGGGTAGGGCTTATATTGAGTGCAGGTGTAAAAATCAAGCTAGGACTTACTTTCAGGATAGGTCGTATTTTCCAGGAAACAGGGTGTGTATATATGAATGAATGAATGAATGAATGAATGAATGGTAGAATGAATGATAGAATGAATGATAGAATGATAGAATGAATGAATGAATGAGAAATCTGTTGAGCACTTTGGGTCTGAAAAGAGATTAATGGTTTCTAGGTGGTTAAGGAGGGGGCGGAAAGCAAACAAGACTCTTATCTCCCAGCTCCAGCTGATCAGCCAGTTCCACCCACTGCTAAACCAGGATGTGTTTTCTTGCTTGGCTTTGTCTTGGTATATCATCCCAAACCAACTGTGAAAGCTTATTCAACAAACCATAATTAAGTAAACTCAAGCTTTTTGTGATGCATGGAGAGTGACAGTGTGTTTTAGACATCTCATAAATATTAGCTGTTCACGAAACAGGAGGACTGGGTATGGACTTTTCAGCAAGTTCTTCCAGTATTTCCAGAAATCCCTTCAGAAGATCAACCGAGAGGCATGTTTTGAAGGTACCACGGTAGAACTTAGCCAAGTTCCTGTCTGGCATCTTTTCCTTGCCTCAAGCCAACATCATGGACATCTTCTTAATCTTTTCCAAACTCTTTCCTGCTGCCAACACTTTATGATTGCCTTCCTTCTAAGCTCCTCTTGGACTTTACAATTTGCCATCACCTGTCTAAGGAAAGTCAAAAATCCCATTTGTCAACTGGGTTGACCTACATTTTTATAATTCTTAAGGATCTGTATGTTTCTCTCCTGCCAAACATCCTAGAAGGTTAACATTTCATCTGGTGCCATCATGTCTTTTACTCTTTGTCAATGAGCTTAGTGATGGTGGGAAGAAAAAGACAGAGAAAGGGAGAATGTTTTAAAATATATATTTTCATTAATCAAAATCTGGCTCTCCTCCCCCTCTGCAAGAGATAGCAAACTTTTTTCTCCCTCTCTCAAAACACATATCTGAAAACCGTTGAACCTTAGCTTATTTTCCAGAAAAAAAGCAAGATAATGCCAGATCTATATTCAGGCACACTTCCAAAAAATCTACAGTTGAGCAACTGCTATTAGTGAGAGACCAACTTGTCATAAAATAAGAAGGCTAGATGTTGAGCAGGTTGGGGAGAAGGGGAGGAGATGAAGTCTGCATTTGATCTGGGGGAAAAAAGTCCTTCATCTGATGTTCCTTGGTCTAAAAAAGATTCCTGCTGGGATTTATGAATATTTCATCATCTAGGTAATTTGTCTCTCCTATATATTGACTAGCAGTCACCACCAGACCGTTCTTTCATGAACTTGCCACATCTTCTTTGAAACCTTCTAAACTGGTGGCCTTTCCCACATCTGGTGGTAGTGGATTTCACAATTTAACTCTATGCTGTGTACCTACAAGACAAACCCAACTATTAACAGATTAACAGAGTTGGAAGAAAGTTGTAGGTCATCTAGTCCAACCACCCACCCAAGCAGGAGACCCTTTCTGACAGATGGCACTCCGGTCTCTTCTTGAAAGCCTCCAGGGATGAAGCTCCCACAACTTCTGAAGGCAACTTCTGTTCCATGGGATGATTGCTCTCCCTGTCAGGAAATTTATCCTTATTTCCAGGTTGAATCTCTCCTATTGTGGTTTGCCAACCCTTGGTTGTTGATATGGTAGATTGAGTTGAACCCAACTGTCATCAGTAGAAGAGAATAACCCAAGTAGACTTTTCCAAAATCATCAAGTTCATCATGACTTAGCAATAGCATGCTAAGTAACCATGGCCAAATGCTCCTGTTATTCCATTTTTTTATGGTTGCTACTCACTGCCTTGAGCTTAGGAGAGTCTTCTTCAGTTACCATAGGCGTACCTACTCTACCTGATTTTATTGTGTGTACTCCTCAACCGCACACCTTGCTCTACCCAACTACATCATGGGTTACCAATCTCTAGGTAGGCATCAAAGCAAGTCATTCTAAAAAAAAAGTATTATTAAGATCATAAATTGTTCCTGCAATCCAGACCTAACGTAGCATATAGCAAGTTAATATCAGGGCAGTTAAAAAGACTCATTATAAGTGAGCCGAATTTGTAAGTCCTTTAATATCTTAGAGTATGCCAATTTCCTAAGGCATGGTCTAGAGCTCTATGTGCAACTCCCCAAATTAGTATAATATTTTCATTAGCAAGATTTATAATCAAATAAATTGGACTTTGTCATCTCTTCGTTGCACTGAAAGAACCTTACAAAGGAACCAGCAAGTCAATTTTATTTCCCTTACAGTATATATATATTTAAAAAAAATATCAGTGGGACCCATTTCAAAGTTCTCATCTGGACCAATGGTTGGTCAAGCATCCCATCATCCAGAGCAGCTTAAAACAGATTGGCCTTCATAGACGGCCTATACAATGATAGTCCTCAACTGTGTTGGCCAAAAAAGCCAACACACTTCTAGACTGCATTAACAGAGGGATAGAATCAAAATCATGTAAAGTGTTAACACCACTTTGTAATGCCTTGGTAAGATCACATTTGGAATCCTGCATCCAGTTTTGGTCGCCATGATATAAAAGAAGTTGTTGAGACTCTAGAAAGAGTGCAGAGAAGAGCAACAAAGATGATGAGGGGACTGGAGGCTAAAACATAAAGAACAGTTGCTGGATTTCGGTATGTCTAGTTTGATGAAAAGAAGGACTAGGGGTGACATAATAGCAGTGTTCTGATATTTCAGGGGTTGCCACAAAGAAGAGGGGGTCAACCTATTTTCCAAAGCACCAGAAGGCAGAACAAGAAGCAATGGATGGAAACTCATCAAGGAGAGAAGCAACCTAGGACAATTTATCAGTGCAACAACTTACCTCCAGAAGCTGTGAAGTCTCCAACCCTGGACATTTTAAAGAAGAGATTGGACAACCGTTTGTCTGAAATGGTAGAGGGTTTCCTGCCTGAGCAGGGGGTTGGACTAGAAGACCTCCAAGGTCCCTTCCAACTCTGTTATTCTTTTCTATTCATCTTACAGTCAGGGAGGTTGCACAAAGGTGTGAAGAGGTATGTGAGAAGTGTGGGGTGGGTGCACAAGGATCTAAGGGATTGCACAAGAGGAACCACCACAGCGGTTGGTTAGAGTGTGCAAAATACACCATGCTCAAGTAGCCAGCATAGCACAAGCACAGAATAGCTATGGAAGGATGGTGTACAGATGGGAGAAACCTGTGCCACCCCCACCCCCCGCCAACTACCCCATTGACTTTCTAGGGAAGTTGGCAGGGAAGCTGACAAATGGCAATCACTTGAAGGCGTCTAGTTTTAACTCTGAGGACTGGTTATAACCACCACTCATTCAATGCCATCATAACTCGGAATGGTCAGTGGCCAAATGGTTGTAGGTCAATGACTGCCTCTGTACTGAAAGCTTACAGTGGGAGCTTTGCTCTCTTTCTACCCAAGCATTGTAATGTTGCTTTTCTTTAACAGGGCTCTCACTCATCCTTGGGAACAGCCTCTTGCCGCAGCGTGGATTCAGCTCGTCCTATAAGCCAAATTGATAGACACATCCAACTAGTGGTTCATGGAGTGGCACCAGCAGGTAAGCTGGGCACACACTTCTAATCTGATAATGGATAAGACAGAAGGAAGGAATGCCTGTGGAGATGCTGCTGTTGCTGGCAGAATAAAAGACACAAATTTAGAAGTTATATTCTTTTATATTTCTCCTTAATTTAATAACCTTGTGCATATCTCCATTGTAGCTTCTTTGTTCCAACATTTCCTCTAGCCATATTATAAAGGCACTTTTGGGATCGTGTCACAAGATGCAACTCACTCTGATATATGCAAATATTTGGTCTGGAATTATAATTAATATAGCAACAGCAGGTGAAAGATCTCAAAAACATTAACCTAAATAGGTTAATTGACGGGCACTATAGCAGACCCAAGAGCTGTAGTGGTGTTCAGGTATAAGAAGCTCAGACTACTACTCCTTTCATAGGACCTGAGATTACAGATGAGCTGGTGAAGGTTCTGCGTAGGCGTCTGGATGAAGCCACCCTGGATATCATCACAGTTATGCTTGTGCGGAACTGTAAACTCACTCCAGCTGATGTGGAGGTATTGGCTGAAGGAAGTACTGAACTTGCTTCCTGAGATTGTTGTAACTTCCGACTGGAGTAATTTCCCCCCTTACAATAAGAGCTTTACTCCTTGGTTAAAATCTCCCATCTTGTGGACTTCGTGGTCTCAAAAATATCAAACTATTGATACCTATTCCTCCTGCAGTTCATACAACCTCCCGGCAGCCTGCCCACTGAAGTACTGCAATTTACTCTTCCTACTTCATGCCTGCCTTGGCTTCCAGCTGTAGCCTGCTATCTGCGACAGAATCTGCTGATCTTTCTGCACACACCGAAATACACAGATAGCAATGTGGAGAACCATTTCAAGGTGAGTATGTGGTTACTTTGAACCGCGTGTTCAGTTTTTGGAGCTGAGTGGACCTCGTTAGGTTGCCAGGTTATTTTGGTTCTAGTCACTGAGAACAATTACACTGCAGGGTGATTTTATGGCTAAAAGTAAATGTTTGCTTCACTGCTATATAATCTCACATTAGACTGAAGATCACCCCTGTGATCTGGTAATCCTATTGTATTAAGAAGAGCTACAATTACATATTATTATACTTTTAAGTGTCATCATTTTACTTTTGAGGACTTTAAATTCAGCTTCCTTTTGTAAGGAGGCATATGTGAACACTAGCTTGAAGTAACCACTCTTTTCTTGGTTTTCAGCACTGCCTGAACCAGAATAGCAGCAGCAGCAGCAGTCCTGAATTGGATCTATATTTATATAATAAGCCAGGAGGTCAAGGCACTGGTGGCAAAGGTACTAAGCATATCTGCTCTATTACAACAGGATAAACACTAGAACACACTGTAGCAGTAAAATAGAGCACTTTGGAACAGTCTTAGATACGTGAGAATAAAGGCTAGTTGGGCTACCAAAAAAATAGAAGATTCTGTGAAGAGCCATCTATCTCTTGTTTGGTCCATATGAACCAAATTATGAAACTTCCGTGCATCTATACACTGTATCTTGCCACCTTTCCAAATATGTTGTTCTCCAGATGTGTAACCCATTCTTTTAAGCCAGCAGAGTCAGTAGCCATGCTGGTTATCTGGGTTATTGTCAGAGTGGTAGTGTAACTGGAGGATTAGTAAAGGCAGCTGTAATACTATGTCCTCAGTATGATGTAGAGGCACTACATTTTTTTAAAATCCCTCTGCCATTAGGGGATTGTAATTCAATAAAAGTTATTGTTCAGTACTGACTGCACATTTTCTGATCCATGGTGATTAAAATGAAATGGCATGTAGGGGAGGATACAGTATTCTTGAATAGTGAGCCAGTCTAACTAGAGATTAAAATATTTCTGCTTGGAACAAGACATTTTGGGTTTTGGCCCATTCATTTAGCTGGTAATGTTGATTGGTGTTGATTGGTGTCGCCTATATGCAAAGAGAATAATGCATGTACTTTGACATACTACTCTTGCCTCCTTTTCCACCTGCACTGTGGTTTGGTTGTGTGGGTAATGCATCACTTCAAAGTGTGTCTGACCATTCTTCTGTCGTGTAGGTTCCATGTTGGATCTTGTGCAGCACCTGTTTCCACCTTCCCAGTTTCAAGGTAGCTTCCTGTAGATTCCAGTGGGCCACTGAATTTTTTTCCAGTGCTGCTTCCCACCCTCATTTTGATCCTATGCCTGCTGTGCTGTTGGCTTTTGCTCTGTTGTTTACTGTGTCACCCATGTTTCTTCTTCAGTGTTGTCACCCAGATCTTTTTTCCAGCTTTTATCCTTTCTTCTTGGTTCCAAGGAAAAGCTTTTTTTTTAAAGTACGGATTATTTGTCAAAGTTAAAGAATCCACAGCAAAAATAGGAAGTAATGACACATTTAGTGGCTTCAGGTGGAGATAAAATAATTATTTTTCTGTTCACATTTAAACCTTTAATCTTGAAACCGTAATGGCAGTAAAACATCATGCACAGAAGATCTATGGAGCGTATACTGCTGTAGGGTTTATTTTGCAACACAGGGCAATAGACAATTGTTTTCTGTAATCCTGGAATTGTGAAGTGGGATTCCATGATACTCTGGAATAAAGATGTAGAGCTATGCAACTGATTGTAGGTTGATGGATAGCTGGAGATGCCTGACCCTGCAATCCATTTAGAAACAGCCCTAACTGAATGGATTTTATATACAAAATCAGAATAAATGCTGAACTTGGGCAAGAAATTTTCCTAGTGACATGTTTGTTCAGGATCTTAAAACTGGAAATGGGACTGGACCACTTGAGTGCCTTCAGTATTATGCATCTTTTGGAGCAGGTTCTTTACATGTAGATTGTCAGATGGATTTCTGAGTATTTTTGGCAACTTTGAGCTTTATGGTTCTATGCCTAACAGAAGAGATGAGACTACTAGCTCTTCCTTTATCTTTGTTCTCATGCGGTTGCTGAGTCAATAACATGATTATGTTTCAGCTGCACTGGGAGTCAGTATAAACTTAAAGGATCAGTTTGCTTCCATAAGAGGGCTTATTGCATGCCTGGAATAGGCTCTCTTTCTCTTTCCTAGGCATGGTTTAGGAGACACACGATCTATTTCTTCCATGCAAAGGCTACATCAGGCCAAGGTCATGCTAATAGGAGGTGCTGAGCATGTTATGATTATCTTTGATGATGAGGTGCATGATTGAGATAGCATCTACAGTGTCTCTGCCATCATGCACCTTCTGCATGGAGGAAACTCACTACTTCTGTCTATAACTGATGTCATTTTAAAAACCTAGACTGTTAGTGTCTGCTGATGCTATCTATAGAATGTGTCCTTACCTTTTTTGCACACCCTTCTTAGGAACTTTGGCATGCAGATATTTTATAGAATTATCATTTGTCATTATCCTGTTTTTTCCATGGGTACTAATTACAGGCCAGAAGAAGGTTAGAAGAATTGAAAGAGTTACCACCACAAACCTTGATCCCCAGTTTCCAAGGGATCCTGACACAGTACAGGAAAGGAGCTGCTTGCTTGCTTGCTGCTGTTTGCTGGAATAAGTAAAAATAATCTAGAGAGGGCTGATCTGTTGTCTGATGCTTTTGCTGGCTGAATTTTGCTAAGCCTGCAATGAATGCCACTGTTCTGTAGGTAAAATCCCATTCCTAGTGGGAGCAGGTCTCTTTGTTATCCACATGTATGTTGATTTCCTTGTCCACATTTGTTTCACCCTTTCTCTCTGCACATACTTTTTTTTTTAACCTTCCCAAATAGCATCCCAAGGATGCTGAGTTTCTGTAGCAAGTACCAGGGTGAATGGGCTCAAGCAGGTCTTCTATTTCCCTGCAGGTGTCGCATGCATTGCCCTGTCCTTTGTGGATGACTGCAGAAATCCCATTTCACTGGCTCGCTGGGTGAGGCCCTCCACTGTCCTGCTGAGCACTTCATTTCTTCCAGAGGCGGACTTTGAGAGCTTGACTACAGCCAACAAGCATGCGAGTGAACCTGGCAAGTCACAGTCAGGTAGGAAGGAAAGATTTCTGTTTTCCAAAAGAGCTCATAAGCAAAACAATGAGACCAAAATGAGACCAGGTGCACAGTCCAAGTTCAGGGTTCATTTGGGAATTGCCGTAGCTTTTTCTAAGAGGCATTCTCTTGAAACAGACTTTTTCTTTACAGTTCTCTCTCCTCTAGTACGCTTTGACATCTGGGAGAAGGGAAACATCAGCTTGTTGCAATTGTCGGAAAGACTGCGCCATGCCCTGCGCCATGCCCTCTGTGATGCCCTCATGGAATTTCATGTGCTCCCCAATCCGTTATGTGTTGAGACATACACTGAGCTGGAGGATCCAGATAATGCTGGTAAGATCTTTCATTTTCTCTGTTCCTAAATTCTGCAAAATTATTGCAGCCAAGGGTTTCCTGGCTCTCACATGACTGTTCTTAGGAACAAAGGAAGTTGCCTTCATGAAGTTAATTCTGTATTATCTAAGTGTTCTCGAGGCTTCGGATAAGGGTCTGCCATTTCTGAACTTCACTGAATATAGCAGGGTTTGAGCTTAGGAATAGTCCCGTGCCTTTAAAGGCACACCGCTTACCATGGTGTTATAGCTCTTTTCCAAGATTTATGATTGCTTTTTGTGGAGTTCTTTTTCACTGGCTGCCACATAAAACAATAAGAGATTCATTAAGGTTAAAGCCGTTTCTAAAAGACATAGAAACCATGTGGCTTAAGACAGTTCTTCCTATGGAGAAGAGTTGTGACTGGAAAAAGAGGGAGTTTCTGGTTTGAGTAGTGTGGGATTTTCACTAGCTGTAATAGAGACTGTACTTTCAGGAGTCCTGCGCCGAACAATGTCTGAATCAAAAGGACTGACTCAGCATGCCAGAGGCAGAGCATGCCCTCCGCCTCTGCCCTTCTCAGTGCCCACCACAAGTTTGGGTGAACCTGTCACACCTACAAGCAAGATGGGACGACGGAGCTTTTGGGATAAACTGGTAATGACTATGGAAAATAGAGGGGGGAGCTGCTTGAGTGCGAAGGGGAAGGGTCAAAACTCATAAACAGAAACTAAATCGCAGAACTATTACAGCAGAGTGCAAACCTAAGAACTTCTTAAGATAGCCATTACTCTAGCCATAATGTTATTATCCACTACATGTTTTATAATTCAGCCCCAGAGATACTTTTCAGTATAATGTCTCACAGTTCCAGGAAATACTTTGAAATTTACTCCATAAAGCAGGCATGGGCAACTCTGGACTTCAACTACTCCATGCTGGCTAAGGAATTCTGGGAGTTGAAGTCTACAGGTCGTAAAGTTGACTTAGTTGCCCACTTCTGTCATAAAGGATCCCTAGAAAAGGCTTCTGGCCTGATGGCATAATTGTATACCTGTTCCAAGTTAGACTCGCAATATGTGCTGAATGCTATAGTTGCAGAATAATATATTTATATTATGTATGGATTAGTAGAATGCTCTTTGGTTTTTGAAATAGATCATATCAAAGCTTGTCTAATACAGAAGCTTAGCTGACATGTTTCCCTGTGCTCTGTCTTAATTGTCAGAGCAAACCAGAGATGGCAGACCAAGGAAGCCCCAAGACCACAGATGACATTGTGTTGGAGCGACCAGAAGAGAATCGCAGTCGCCGTCGCCATAAGACTGAAAGTGTAAAGCAGCACTCAAGCCAGGAACGTGCTGCTTCCGAGCAGGAGCAGAGCCAAAGGCAAGCATGATAGCTTCCATCCACATCATCTTCTAGGAAATTGTGGGAGGGGTTCTTTCTTCCACACCAAGCCTTTCACTTTTTTTATGTACTGGGGTGTAGATGTACATGAAACTCCCACATCCTCAAAAGGAGCCTAATCTGATAAGTAATAGGACAACCAGGTTCTAGTAGGTATGGATAATAGTGTAAACCTTGGGCAATTGAGAGATCTGCTTCTCCCCCACCCAATGATTTCTGCTCCCCGGGATCTGTGTTATCCTTGAACCACGTGGACTTTGATATTTTCCCTTCATAGACGTCGGACTTGCCAGCTAGAGGAGGGAGATGTTGGAATTTTGCACCCAGTTTTCAGTCAGACTTGCCAGTCCTGGATGGCTTTCATGAACCGTTTGGGTACGTTTCTAATTTCGTGTCCTGATCATTTCTCTTTTCCCCTGGTTTCAGCTTAGTTTAGAGTGGGCAGATTCTGCTTTTATTTCTGTGTTGATACAGTATTTTAAATCCGGATCTCCACATAAGCTAAAAAACCTCCCCAATAGGAACAAAATATAAATCTCGGATACTGTTCCTTTAGTCCAACTCCCCTAGTTGGGGAAAAAATTAGCTTGCTGTCATGTGAATGATTAAAAATTTAACACCCAGAATAAGGTAAAATAATAAATGAAACTTACTGACAGCCACAAAGCATTTTGGTGTTTTGAGAAACGTTCTGGTGAATTTTGTCCAGATATATGTTGACTTCTTCGCTGTACAGGGTGTCCATCTGTGCAACAGTGTGTCCTGGAAAGTGTCTCTCGCTTCCTGCTGCCTTCTATCATGCTGCAAGTAGTGAATCTTGTCACTACTTTAGCGAGCGACACCACTGTCAAAGTGTTTGAAAAAGTCAGGTAAGTGCTGAGGCTCAACTGCCCAGATAATAGGGAGCTGCTTACGGTTTTAGGAAGCTCTTTCTCAAAGATGAGAATAATGTATGTGGGAGAGGAAGCTGGAATGACCAGATGAATATTCGCATACCAACATATAACATCTTACTCTTTGCTGCAGTGGTCCTCCAGGCATGTCTTTTGTGCCATATTCTCTGACCCCAGGCACCAGAGCCCGACCGGCTGTTACTCGTCAATTTACTCTGCTCGGACGGAGCTTCCATCAGTGGCGCTGCAGCACAGAACAAGGTGAGTAGCGCACCATAAGGAAATGCAAAAAAAAAAGAAGAAGAAGTAGTCTGATTCCTTTACTGCTTTTGGGGTTCAGGAACTATATTTCATAATGCAATCTTTCTAGCTGTCAAAGGATTCCAGCGTTTTGAGAGTACTGAGCTTAGCTCTGCAGATAAGGGTTGCGATGTTGCTCCCCGACAAAGATTCCTCTTCATGGAAATCATTGACAAAAGGGTATGTGTTTATGAGTGAAAGCTGGGCAACAATAATTTGGTGGTCTGAAGTCTGATCCAACAACGCTGAAAATGAGTTTTTCTTGACCCCTTTTTCTTTCCAGTTGGTGCTGTACACTTACAATTGGTCCGTGGACCTGGGCAGTGCCCTGAACAACTCTCTCACTCGCTTACTACAGTGGCAGAATGCCCGAGCCCACGTAGTACACTGCCTGCTTAGCCAGAAGCTTGGGCTGTTCCATCATTATTGTTATATGGACACCCCCTGGCACGAGGACAGCAAGCAGGTATTTACGTTCTTTCCTTCTGTTTTCATGATGTTCTGCTGCCTCTAAACTAATGCTACATCTCTCCTTATCCAGGAGCAAAATCCCTTCCTAAACTCTACCCTGGAAATTGATGCCCTGATCCGGAGCCCTAATGTTCCTCCAAGCAAGGAGCAAGGACGCCTCAGCAGTTCTGCACGCATCTTGCAGCCTTTGCACTTTCCTCCAGACATGGTGCCCTTTGATGAAGCTCTTCGAGATGTTTCGATCATCCAGCCTATTGTTCACAACCCAGAACAGGGTGTTCATGACCCTGTAGCCCAGCATGGAGCTCAGTTCCTAGAGATCAAGAACACAGAGAGGAAAGGTAAGTGCAAAGTTAGGTGCAGAGGGGAGTGATAAGCAGGATCCTGCATTATTACAGTTCTGGGGCTATCCTGAGAATCCCAGTGTGAAAACTGGCCAAGGAAGAATTCATCAAGGCAATAAAAAATAAAGCTATAGAATGCTATAGAGCCAGATTAGTTCCCATTTTCAAAGATGCCAAATCTATACTATAGGCAAATGTGTATGAATTCTTAAAAGCATAAGTTTTCAGTTGGGAATGCTCTCTGGCAAAGAAGAACCTGATAGTCCAAGAACCTCAGAGCCCTGCTCTCTTCAGCTCCTGCTCCTGTTCCCGTTCCACAGAGCTGGAGAAACAGATGAAGATTGAGAACCTTTTTGTGACATGGCAACAGCGTTCTGCTCAATCCAACATGCCCATCAGTGTGAGTTTGGGGATGGGACATGGGGCTGGGATGTGATAAGCTGCAAGAATGATGATGATAATCCCATAAAATGTTTTTCACTACAAGGAAAGACTGTAAATTAAACCAGTGTAATCTTGAAATATAGTTCTCCGAGGATCACTTACATTACTGCTGTTCTCATGTTGGTATAAATTCATTTTTATTAATTACCAGTGTTCATCACTTGTTTGGACATTACTAGCTGATAGCCTATAAACTAGTTCACCCATAGTAATGCTCTCCTCTCCTGTCTCTTATACTGTTTTCTAGGTGTATTGTGTGGAGCTTATGATTCTTGTGGTTCTCTTGTAAATTATGTGATCATAGTGGTTTTAAAAAGTACCAGTGTTTTTATGCAAATAATAATGCTGTACAAATGTAGAAATGAGTCCCTTGCCCTTAGGAAGGAGGTTGTGGCAAATAATTTCTGAATAACCTTGCCAACAAAACTACAGGACTTGTCCAGGCAGTCACCAGAAGTCAATACTGACCAAAAGGCAAAAAATAAAATATGAAGGACAGTCTACCAGAAACCATAGCATACCAGGAGGTCACCGTCTCTCTGTCCAAGAGCCACAATAGACTTTAGTTACGTTTGCAACCTAGAAGACAGCAAGAACAACTACGTTCAGAAGAACAAATGAATTGGCTTTCAACTGCTCTGAATATATTTAAAAGGCAAAAGATTTATATGACCTAAGAAAAACCAGAATAATATCCCCGATTCAGGCTCCATTATTAAATCTTATAGTGTAAGAAATTAGTTTTTCATTAAATATTGACAGATTATTACTTGTTGGGTTCTTAATGCTCTCTTAGCTTGTTCTCATTTTGCAGAAGTTTAGTTACCTTACTCGGTAACACCATCAGCACATTAATATACAGTAGCATTTCTTGACTGTTTTTATGCAGCTTATAGAACACCAAGAGCCCAGTAATTGAACCGTGAGCTTACATGTATTCGCCACTAGTGCAAGGAAAATTAATTTTCATACATTGTCTTGGCTATGTCAGAGCAGATCTAATAATTGTTGATAGTTTTTCTTTCCATTTGAAACAGCCCCCTTTTGCAAGATAAGTTAGTTTGAAGCAGCAGGTAAATTTATTTCTTGTTCCTGTTTGGTTGTCTGCATATATTTAATAGAGCAGACATTCACATAAAGTCAGTGGTATGCCATACCTCCATAGGTTGCCTATTGTCCAGAGAAAAATGCTTAAGAGGTAGATTATGGCACCTTTCCCATTTGTTCTCCAGGAGTGTTATATCAGTGGTATTAATACATGAAATAGGCTTAAGCAATATGCAAAAGTTTTCTCCTGTATGCATGTGTGCAGCTTGCAGATCTAGACACCCTGAAGCAGTCATCACGCTTGGTCCATTACTGTGCTACACCCCTGCTCTTTGATCCAGGCTTCCGGCAACAGATTCAAGCAGACCAACAAAGCAAGCTGGAAGGCAAGGTGAAACCAGGGGAGAGGGAAACTCTTTTTGTAATCCCTTTCCTCCTCAAGGCTTACAAGGGTGGCTCATAAGAGGATTTCTTTTTTCTCAGATTGAACTAATGGAGTGAACAATTTGATAAGAGCCCGATAAATGAGATTAGAGTAAAACTTCTGCTGAAAGAGTCTGGTGGAGGGTGATCCTTAAAATCCCATTGTCTATTCATTTGGAGAGACACTTTTGCATAGGTATAAGCAGACGATCCACCATTTTATAGGTAGTCCTTGACCTGTAACCCTTCATTCAGTGACCATTTGAAGTTACAGTGGCACTGAATGAAGGGACTTATAACTCTTGCTGAAATTGAGGCTGTTGCACCATCCCCACAGTCATGCAATCATGGGGGGCAGTCTGCACATACGTAAGACCTCAGGAGCACTTCAAGTCTCCCCATCTGCCAAAATCCCCTTATCTGGGCCATTTTGGTCCCTATGGCCCCATATGCACTAGTTGACCTTCGCCTACTTCTGCTGACCAAGAATGCCTGGCCCGGCCCTTCATAAGACAGCTGCTGGCACACAAGGTTTTCTTCCCCAGATCATGCGTGAGACTTTTCTCATAAGACTTGAGGAAGATGGCCTCATGTGGTCAGCAGTTTCTTCACAAAGGGCCAGGCTGGACATGCCTCATTAGCAGCAAGAGCAAGAAGGTAACAAAGGTCAGCTGGGGTGGCAGAGCATAGGACAGTGGGGGCCTTGGAGTGCAAGGTAGGGAGGGTGACTGCAGGTGGGACTTGACTAGACGGGTTGTGGCTGTGGCTTCCCGGGGTGGCAACGAGCCCCTCTTTGCTGCGCTGCACTGCTGGACCTGCCTGGGGCTCAACTTCATTCTATGCTATGGCTTAAAGGCTTTCTGCAGATCCAAAGCTCTGATGCTCCAAAAAGCCCCTGAGCCACTGCATATTCTTTTCCCAGCTTCCCTGCACTTGTACACATGCACACATTCTGTACCCCCTTTTCCTGATGTCCCTGAGTTTGTCCTACACTTCCACAACGCTCACTCCCCAACTCCTGAAGAGCAGAGGTGAAATCTAGCCAGTTCGGACCAGTTCAGACGTACCTGTGGAGGAAATTTTGGATAGTTCGGAGAACCAGTAAATTTCACCTCTGGCCCCATCTCCACCTGCCCGCTCGTCCTGCCCCGCTCCGCCCCGCCCTGCCCAGTCACTACTTATCTTGCCTCCGTGGCATAGCAGCACACTGTGTGGTGGCTCCTTGCTTGTGTTACCACACAGTGTCTGCGGCTTGCCTGCCTTCCCACGAGGTGCCTGCGGCCCAACTGAGCTGTCCTGATCTGCCTGCCTGGGTAAGTAAGTGCGAGTCGCAGCCTAGCTAGCTGCTCCCCCCCGTCCCTGCCTGCCTTCCCTACTCCCTTCCATGTGGCCTGGGCCCCGCCATGCTTACCTGCCTTCTTTGCGGGGAAGGGAAGCAGCTTCTTCTCTTTGTGCGCAGAAGAGTTTTCCCCTCCCACCACTGCCCAGATGCCCTCGCTTTCCCCAAATTCCCCAAGCATTTCTTTGCCTACCTTATTTCCAGCTCCAATCAATTCCAACTTCTCGTGAAAGGAAAAGATCTTGCGAAGTTGGAACCGATTGAGTGATTTTCAACAAGGAGAAACGCGATGGAGCTGGAAATAAGGTAGGCAAAGAAATGCTTGGAGAATTAGGGAAAGCGAGGGAATCTGGGGGGTGAAAGCTCCGTGGTGTGGGGCTGCAATTGCGAAACGGGCAACAGAGTGGCCAGTCTGAGGGAGGGGGGCTTTTCCTTTTCCCCTGCTCCTTGTAGTTCCCTTGCACCAGCCTCTCCTTTGCAGTGCAGCGGTCCATCCTGCTGAGCCCAATGGTGAGCTCTGTGGTGCCTAAGCAGGGGCCAGGTCACCGCCCTGCCTGTCCCCGGAGCTTGCCTGCCTCCAGCTGCTGTTGCCACCACGGGGGAGGGAAATCATAAAGGGACAGGCTGCGGCCGCTTCCAGCTTGTTTCTGGCTGGCAAAGAGATGGCGGCTGCAGGCCCTTCACTCCAGCAAAAAGTGGTGCCAGAAGCCTCCAGCCGCCACCTCTTTGTCGGCACCCCTGGCTCTGTTCCAGTCGGCAAAGAGGTGATGGCTGCAGGCCCTTTGTACTGACAAAAAGCAGTGCCAGAAGCCTCCAGCTGCCACCTCTTTGCCGGCACGAGAAGCCTCCAGCCGCCACCCCTGGCTCTGTTCCGATCAGCAAAGAGGTGATGGCTGCAGGCCCTTCATGCCGGCAAAAAGCAGTGCCAGAAGCCTCCAGCTGCCGCCTCTTTGTCGGTATGAGAAGCGTCCAGCCGCCACTCCCGGCTCCGTTCCAGTCGACAAAGAGGTGATGGCTGCAGGCCCTTCGTGCTGGCAAAAAGCAGTGCCAGAAGCCTCCAGCCATCCCACCTTGCCGTGAGTGATGTTGAGTTGGCCATGCCCACTCAGTCACATGACCCCCCACCAAGCCACGCCCATAAATTTTACCACTGATGTATATGATATCACACACACATCAAAAATGGCAGGGGGTAATGTTATTATAGTATTGCTAATGTTAAAATTAGTATTGCTGATTTATATTTCTGGTTTAGAGGCAATTTGCAAGACAACATATTGTTGCTCGCCACTTATCAACTATGCAATATATTAGCATTCATCCAGGATATGTCAGAACATAGATCTATAAAATTGCTACTACAAAAAAAATAATAAATAAATAAATAGAGGACTTGGAACTAGGTCCATGAATCCTGCATTTTTTTAATACAATATTTTTCAGTAGATGTTATTGTACTGTAAAGGGCACATAGTATTTCTATACAAGGAGAGATAATCTACATATCTTCTAGTAGCTCCCTGACCTTGCAGCTTCATTACCTATTTTCAGCACAGTTGTAAAAAAAGATAAAAAGAGGATAGAGGAGTAAAAGAAATAAAAAGAACACATAATCTAAACTGGGACATCTATTGCAGAATTTGAGAACATTTAGAAACGATACAATTAGCCTATAGTTATGAGTATATACTGTACTTTATTTTATTTTGTGATGTATATATTCGGTACAATCTTTTCACCATTATCTAGTAGAAATTATAACCCACCATACATGGAGAGCATTACATTGGGAATGGTCTACGTTCCAGCAAGTGTAAGTGAAACTAAATGCTCAAATAATTCCCCACAAATTAAAAGAATGCCAAAATCTGATGATTTAAATAACCAAATAAATAGTAATTTAATATCATACTTCATTCATTAATACAAATTGTCAGTAATGATGTTCCAGAGGTTTTAATACTTACAAATTATATGAATAAGCAAAATTCAATAGATAAATAGATAGAATAGTGTGTATCGTGCACATGTTTTAATTTAACAAATATTGGTCTAATAAATGTTTGCTATTCTCTCCCTTTTTATTTTCTACACAGAGTTCATAATGTAAGTTTCTTTCTCCTAATTCTTTGCCTGCAAATGCCTACAAGCAATGTTTCAGACAACAGCTAGCTAGGCAATAGCTTATTTTGGATTTCTTCTGACAGCTATGAGCCATGCGTATGCACTTATGTTTGTCCAACAATGGTATATGTTGTCTTACTAAGTTTTATAATTCTTATTATTTAAAAAAAAAAAGAGAGACTAAGGATATCCAAAGTAGGAAAAAAACCGAAAACAAAATAAAAATAAAATAAAGTATTATTACTATATACTTTATTCATTAAACATGAAACTCAGTCAACTGAACATTCAAAAATGTATCACAAATACCATTGACTGGATGTTACAGATATAATCGCAGGATGGAAGCTGTTCCAAGTAAAGCTGCCTTTACTTGGAACAGCTTGATTGATAGCAAATTTGTCAATGCCTATGGTGTTCAAGTAGTGCTCCAGTTGTTTTGGAATTGCTCCCAAGGCACCTATTCCTATTGGTACTACCCTTGTTTGCCTTTGCCATTGTTGTTCTATTTCTATTTGTAGGTCTTCGTATGATTATGATTATGATGATGATGATGATGATGATGATGATTATGATTATTCATCATCATCATCATCATCATCATCATCATCATCATCATCATCATCATCATCATCATCATCATCATCATCA
>JANHFL010002878.1:54222-80816 GCA_032468155.1 Oxyrhabdium leporinum | reverse complement strand
GGATTTGAACCGCTAGATTGAATCAGCAGAAGTGGCCTGCAGTTCAACACTCTAACCACTGCGCCACCTAGGCTCCACAGATGACTAGGGTTATAAAAGTTCACATTGGATGGTACCAGAACACCACAATAAAAGCTTGTCATTGCTATACTAATCCTTATCCAATTGCATCCTTAACTACTCGGTAAACTTGCTCTGAAATATTATTTTCTTTCAGCCTGGCTATTTATCAGGGCCAAGTCAAGGAATTTCTCTTTCTGTTCCTCTCTAATGATGTTGCCTTATTCTACTCCAAGTAAATCCACTGAGTGCAGTAGGATCTTATCCCAAGTAAATAGAACTGTAGCCTTTTTTTTTTAAGTTGACCAGAAACTGAACTGAGACAGTTGGAGCAGTGATTTATAAATGACTAGAATGAAACTTGACCCTTACTATTGCTCTTTTAAAACATGGTTATGTCCCTCTACTTGTGAGGGTTTGGAAAAATGCCTGGCTTTTGAGAAATATTTTCTTGTTTTGTACCTTGAACTTGGGCTCAGGCCAATGCCTGACCTTCATGATCTCGGTAGCTCTTTCTACTGCATAAGCAGTTTTCGGCAGGTGAGTGGCTTGGGTCAATGTGTGCAAGGAGATTAAAAAACAAGAGCCAGTGGGCTATCCATTAAAGAGCTGCAACTCAATTAAGGCTATTGATTAATCAATGAGACTAAGCATGACTCCATTCCTCAGCAATAATAAAAATCTTGGCTAGTGACAGACATTTGTAGATTTGTAGAAAGAGAAGCTGTATTTCAGGCAAAACATGAATGGTGGTAAAAAGGATCCATTGAAGATCACCAAGGGTATAGTTAGCATGACAGGCTCTTGCCAGTCATATTATCAGATTGGAAAGGAATTGTTGCCCAGAAATATCACTTTTTGGCTTGCAAGAGTTTGCAAATTGTGGTTTGCACTAAAATATTCTTGCAATTGTTTAGGGATACTCAGGCTGGATCTTCAGCATTAAAGTGCATTAATGTGAAAAATGTGATTTTCCTGTTATCTCTTAGATATTGAGGACTGCACCGGAAAAATTTAATGATTAAGCAGATCGCAGGACAAGAAACATATTGATTGATTCTGGTTATTGTTCCCATTTACCATCTACAATGGTCTAGAACAGGGCTGTCAAATCCCCGGCCTATGGGCCGGATGCCACGCCCACGCCCACGCCTGGTTTAGCGAAGGGGAAAAAAGTCCTGATATGTCATGTGATGCCGCCGTGATGCCGTGAGTTTGACACCCCGGTCTAGAATTTCTCTGTGGAAACAGAAGAAGCTTTTTATCCTTAGTGCTGATTATTTGGTTAAACTGGCTGACAATGACAAGTGCCAGCAAAAGACAGATAGAAACATCAAAGAAAGGCTTAAACTGATCTCACCAGCAGTCCAAGCCATAGAGGTGCCCTTATTTTGTTTGCCTTCATGGAAAAATTCTCAGTTTGGAAATTACAAACAAGCAATTATCCTAGCCAGGTTTGTTCAACAATCAGGCTCATTAATTTCAGCATACAGTACTTCTGGTTAGCTTCATTTTTATTTGGGATTGCAGCCCAAGTCTGAATGTTGATTTAGAAATGTAACAATGCTCAAAGTTACAAGACAAGAATGTGTGCTTTCTTCCCCCTTCCTTCCCTGGTACTCCTCTTAGCCCTCCTTTTGATGGTCCTCTTTTTCCTTGTACTTATTATTACAGATTTCAGTCCGGCATTTTAGAGGTAGATCCCTACAGGGTAACTTTTATATTCAAGTAACTTTTATAATGCACATTGACAAGTACAATGTCAGACACCCAAATTCATACAGAATAGCATACACACAAGAGCTTCTCTCACCCTAACACAAATTATATGTGTATTTCTAGCAAAGCATGAGTTTGGCTCAAAGTAGGCAATTTGGGGCTCTGTTTCTTTGCCATCTGCTACCTAGACCTGAGAGTTTATCTGCTTTACTTCCCCTGCTGGTGCTGTAGCCACCTGTTATGTTAAAGCTTTCCAGGAATTCTTACTCTTTCAGAATACGTCTTGAGATCCTGGATTTTAAAACAGCTTCTGAAATTGTGAGACCCAGTAAAGCTATGGCCGTGAACCCAAGGTGATGCTCAGCAGAAGCCTGATCCAAGAGCCTAATCCAACATACAGCTAGACGTATCTAAGCCAGCTGACATCAATGGGCTTTCTAACTTTGCAAAGAACTAGGCTACAAAATTCTGGAAGCAGAAATAAATGACAGCTTTAGCTGAAGATGAAAAGTCCACTAACACTTTGGTCATGCTGGGAGGGAATTATGGGAGCTGAAGCCCAAGACATCTGGCATTTACCAGGTTGTAGAGGGCCCAAAAGCAAAAGATGTTGCTCCAGACCTTGGTTTCCTTTGACTATATTCTTTGCAGCTCTCAGCAAAGTTTCCCCACCACCACCACCTTTTATTAGCTGAATGATATTGTTTGTGTTGTTCCAACTTAGCTCTTCTCTATTTAAGAAGAATATTAAAAAGAAATTGTCAGGTTGCCCTGAGCTCCCAGTCAGACAGTGGTAGTGAATCCTAGTTTGGGAAATCTGTTTATGCAACATAATTTGGGTCACCGTCCCCTGCCGCCCCCCCCCCCCCTTGTTATTCTGCAAATAGTAGATTTGGTAAAGAACTGATTACAGTATATTGATAGAAGAGGCCAGAAAAAACCTTGCATGGTTGAGGAACAAGAGGCCAGAACACAATGGTGTTGCTTTTTTCAAAGAGCCGAGGGACAAAGTATGCGCTATCCCAAACTAGACATAAGAAAGCATCTTCAACTGTCTGCTGTTTGGCTGAAAATGGAGCCATTTTCAGTAGGTAGAAGGGAGATCTGAAGCCCACCATGTAACATTTCTGCTGCTCCTTTGCTGAAAAACACTCACGTTGAAACAGTAACTTTGAAAAGCAAATCGCTAGAGGTTCTTTACTATTTTGTTAGAAATTAATACGCTACGGTGGTCTTCATAGAATAAGACAATAGGGCCAACATATTTTTAAATCTGATCCTTATTTATTTCTTTAATCGAAAGTGTCATACCCTCATTTGCAATCCCTATTTAATTTTTTTCTCTGTGAGGATTTCCCCCACCCCCCCACCCCCGTTTTGAGTAAGATGCTGTTGTGCATCTTTTCTTATTGTAAAAATACAGTGAGAGATTACTGTTATTTGGTAGTTTGCCCAAAAAACCCTTTGAGGTAGTAGTCTATCTCAAATGACTAAGGACAACAGTTTTTTGCTCATCTTTTCTACTTGGGATTTTTCTTAGTGTACTTTGAACAGCTGTATTCAAAAAAGAGATGGATAAGTGAGAGACACAATTCAGGTGGTCACCATCTCTCTTCAAGATTTACAAAAAAATACATAAAGAGATATGATTGCCACATGTTATGCAACCCTGGTGTGAGACCATCATTCTCAACAAGCTGTGTTTTGGCTATGAGCCAAGGCTGAAGGCATCAGGTTGAAGAGGACTTCTACAGCTTTCTTTGAGATTGGAAAATACTTTTTTCTTAGAGAAAAAAAGAGAAATAATTTTTATATATTTCTTTTTACAGAACAGTCAGAATGGCCACAAACCCTTTAGCTGACCGAAACAAGGTGGATGGGCAGGAGCTAAAGGCAAAGAGCAAAATTCCTCGAATCCGATTTGTAGTGATCATGGATGCAATCTTGGCAAAGCCACTGCATTTCTGCCTCCAGAAAGCAGAGATGTGGCTACAGGATTTCCTAGGTGTGGTAATAGCTTTCAGCTCTCCACTCAACTTACCAAAGGATTATAACTTTCTGATGAAGGAGGACTGTAGGTTGGAAGTGTAAAAACTGAGGAAAAAATAAGCAAAGGATCTCATGAAGTTTCCTAGAGTTTGGTAATAGGACATGTATTCAACAGAAATTGGAAGTCAGCAGAATGGGAAAGTCTGCCTTAGTCTAACTCGAATGACTATAGGATAACAACAGTTTTTATCTCATCTTTTCTGCTTGGGATTTTTCTTGGTGTATTTTGAATTGATGTGTTCAAAAAAGAGAAAGATAAGTGGAAACTACAATTCAAGTGATCACCATCTCTCTTCAATAGCAAGATTCACTTGTTCTCAGAGAAGCCCTGAGACCACATGACCTTGTACTATGAGAGAAGAAGCCAAAAAGATGGAAAGTATATTGTCATTGTATTTTAAGCAGGTCAGTCTTTCCTAACTTAAGATCTGTTGGGTTGAAAATTCAGGAAGTTAATCCAATATATCCAGAGGGAACACATAAGAAGACTATTGTAGAATAATACTCATATGCTGCAAAAGCAAACATAACAAATAGGAGAATAATTCTGTGCATGGGCTCTGCTGTTTCAAACTGGGATAGAAGAGAGATTTCCCATTAAGATTCACATTACTTAATGGGAATATGAATAAATAAGACAATGAATATTTTCCTTTCCTTTGCAGAGAATGTCTTTTACAAACAGGATAATCCATGAAACACTATTTCTGTAGGATTTGTTCCAAAAACATCCCTAACTTGAAGTATATAACAGAAAAAGGAAAATAAAAAAACTATTACAATCATATATGTCTCAAGTAGATATGTAAAACACATGTATATAGACATGACATGTTTGATCAATTAATTATAATCAAAGTGCTTGTGTGTTTACGTTTGAAGATAAATATTGGGTTTAGTGGTAGATTTTAATAATTCATTGCAGAATCTTACTTATGGGTTTTGTGCAAATCCACTTGCATAAGCCATCACAATCAAGAACTATGTGAAGGTTGTTTGAAATAATGCTGCCAGCCATGAAACATTTTCAAAGGGGATTGTTTTAATTAATGTGTGATTTTAAAAATTCACACATTTAAACTGTGGTTAATACATTTGATTAATCATTGCACCAATTAATGGAATAATGCTTTCAGCTCCACTTTCAAGTTGCCTGCCTTTTTTTAATTAGACAGGAAAGGAATATCTTAACCACATTTGCAAATTTTAAATGAATGTTACCTATGTTTTATGCTTTAGCTATGCCAACCTCACTTCTGGAAGATTCAATTAATTCTTATTGGATTATGTCTCAAGTAGTTTCAAAAAAACACATGCCTTAATATCTTCAAAAACGCAATACAATATTGTCTTTTATCCAAAAATGTTCTTGGTCCTCATGTACCAGTGACATGCAAATTATTGTTCTTGGCTTACATTGGTATCACCCAAAGCTATTCCACCTATTGAAGGTGGAATTGATTGGCACTGGTTGCAATGAGACAATCCAGAGTAGAATAGCAATAGCACTTAGACTTATATGCCGCTTCATAGTGCTTTACAGCCCAATATAAGTGATTTACAGAGTCAGCATATTGTTCTGTCTGGGTCCTCATTTTACTGACCTCACAAGGATGGAAGGCTGAGGCGACCTTGAGCCAGTCAAGATCAAACTGCTGGCAGTGAGCAGAGTCATCCTAACCACTGCACCACCACAGCCCAGTAATAGAAAGCAGTAATATTGGAGTAGATTATTTGCTCAAATAGATTGTCTCCTCAAATACATAACTCCCCATTGCCATAAGTTCCATTTTAGTTATTGGCTTGTTTGGGAATCTGCAGACAGTATTGTCTGGCAGAGGAAGAGAAATGATTTGGCTAACAGAGCTAATATTTGCGATTCATTCCAATTCAACAGGTCGCCAGTACCATGATGTAAATGCATAAGTAGCTCTGAGTTAGCAAAACTGGCAACATTATTAAGCATCTTCTTTTATAATGGACACCCTTGTTTTCTAGTCACAGGGCAATTGCTGCTGCTGCTGCTATACCTGTAGCACAGGTTCCATGGGAGACAACCACATGCCTAGAAAGGAAAGCTTATTTCTGATCTCATCCACAAATCCAACCGATCTGACATCACTAAATTCATATCATTATTTCAATTTTCTTAAGTCAAGGATGGTTTGTTGTATTACAAAGATGTTATTGTGAACAGGAGGGATTCTGACTGACATATACAGTAGCATCAAGACAAATGCATATTTCTCCATCGTGGGTGTTCATGGGATGTAGTAAAATTTTTTTAGAACGGCTGCCATGGTGGTGTGATTGAAGCACTACCTATTTTTATGTGCATCACAATAAAAGTTGTTGGTTGTTTCAGATTAGAAGGCAGCCAGAGATGATAAAATGGCAAGAAAGGATAAGTTAAAAAGTAACTGTAGCTTAGTTGGTATAGGTAGTTATTGATACTTGGTTACCATATTTACATAATGGAGGATTCCAGGATGCCAGTCCATGCAAAGCACTCTAAGAGATCTTGGGATTAGGTTGGTCCCCAGCTTGGCTAATGCTTGTTCTGATGGATCTGGGCTACTAAATCTTGTTCCATTTCTCTATGAAATAAGCAATTCCCAACCCGAATCACTTCTTTATATGTTTATTTTGATGTGATAATAGAGTGTGACAGAATTAAATATTGCAAAACAACTAACATTTACCATTTTTACCAATTTCAGCTGATTTTAGGCTCTAAGTAACTGAAGTGAGAAGTTACAGCTATTAATGTGAATAGGGCAATCATTATGACCACCTTTTCTGTTCCAGGGCTTGCTCTATGGAACATACAGATGCTTTAATCTCCTGCCAGCCATCCAGAGTCCCAGAAGCAAGACAAATGGCTATGTAAGTCATTTACATAAATAAGCGGCAGGCACAGTTAAGAGGGCTGCAGGGATGTGGAGAAGATCACAAGATATTCAAGAGCCTCTGCCACTGCAAAGTTGCTCAGAACAGGAGGGAAAGCAGCCTCTAACCTGCCTTTTGCCTCACAACCCAGTTGCTATTGCCAGTTGTGAGGGTGGCCTCCCTGTGACCCACAAGGAAGGGAAGTGAGGGTTAGTGTTAGTATTAGATCTAGAATTTGTGAGAGAAAAAGCTCTTGAACAACAGGCTAAAATACAGAATAGTGTTCATGTGGCAGGAAAGCCACTTTTGTCTCCTAAGGCTGCTTAGCCAATATAGAAAGAGATAGCAGGACAACAGAATAGGACAACTTGCCACAGTCAACTCGCTGTGGCCAACTCGTCATGGCCAACTTGCCGCAGCCAACTCAGCATGGCCAACTTGCTGTGGGACAACTCGCCACGGGAAAATTTAACAATTCAATTTAATTATTTAAAATAAATAAAAACTTATTTTAATTTTTGACATTCATATTTCATTCTGCCCCTCCTTTTGCATCCTTCCTTTAATGATTCTATTCCATTTCTTTGATATTAGTGTAACCCTTGTCCTGCAGCGTGTTGTCCTACAGCAAGTTGACCACAGCAAATTGGCTATGGTGAATTGTCATAGACCCACAGAGCAACACTCTTGCTTCCTTCTCCCCACTAAAGGTTGTGTGAAATATTGGCCAAATTCACAAAGTGCTCCTTAATAGAAAGATATTTGGTATTGTTTTAGCTTAGTCACAGTGGCTTATCCTTTAGTAGGGAGGTGCAGCAATCTAGACTTGAAAGGGAAAAGTCAATTTGGACAGCATACAAGTGCACTTATAACACCAATTGGCATCTCCTTGGGAAAAAAATGCAGCTTCTTCAAGTTATTGCCAAGAATTGTGAGGGGAGGATCCTATGTGTCCTAGACCATCTTTGAATTCAGATCACTGTTCAGCGCTGTCTTTTTGCCTGTTGTGAGGACAACACAGCAAGGTTTAATGTATGCATGAAACTGTCAATGGGGGTGGAATAGCTGTTTGTTTGACTTCCTGCATCCTGATTGCTATCCCACAAGGAAAACATGCAGGGCAAAACATGCAAATATGCAGGGGTGTACGGCAGTGGTTATTCTATTTCCGGCATAAAGGAGACTCTCTTTCCCTTTCTTCTTTTTTTTTTCCACACCCTCATTTTCTGGAGTTGTTGAATTTGGCTATTGGGTTTTGTATCTGAAGTCCCTCAAGGAGGTACCAGTTAACATTCTAGTTCAAGAAAAGTTATTAATATACTTAAATTCTAATCCAAAGGAGGGATGACTTTCCTATTAATGGAGTTGGGGGAGGATTGAAGGTGTCACCCAAAGAATTGCCATGTTAATGGCAGCACTTAGTTCAACTTGTCTCAGCTCAAAAACTAAGTAGGCCCTGGAAGACATCAGAACATGCCTGGGTTGTAGCCTAAACTGGGAAGTTAAAAAAACACCAAACATGCCAGTAGTAGACCATGACAAACTCCTTCAATGCCCCCCAAAAAATGCATGGATTTGGTGATCACTAGGAATTGGGTTCAGTTCAAAGGAGATTTTACTTTTACCTACCCAAAAGAAAGACCAGCCCATCTTGATCCTCATGTAAACAAACTGTCCAACCATTTGGCAAGCTTCTAAGCCCCATTCCCAAGATTCCTTTCAATACAGCATCAAGGGGACAATGCGATAAAAGGAAAGGTATTTTGGATGTTCTTCCCCAAAATCAACAGGGAAATTATGAAACCCTATGAAATTTCATGAGATATTTTAGAAGGTTGCAGTTTTGCACATAGAAAAGTTTATATGGAAATGAAGAACTAAAGAAAACAGCCTTGATGGAAATCAAGAAATTCTATTAGCTAGCTGTATGTCTATCTAAGTCAGGCATGTCAAACTCATGTTGTTATGGCGGCGTCACATGACATATTGGGACTTTTTTCCCCCTTCGCTAAACTGGGTGTGGGCATGGCCAGTGCATGACGCACCTGGCCCACGGGCCAGAAGTTTGACAGCCCTGATCTAAGTAGACTATTGGTTTTAGACAGATATTTCTAGGTAGATCCAGAGAGAGCAAAATTTGTGTTTCTGGGACTCTGTGATCTGCTTAAAAATTCCTATTAAAATAGTAATTTAGAAAAGAGGGGCCACTGCTTGTCAGATGGGCAGCTTGTTCCATCTACGATGTCAATGATCTAGTCAGGTAATCAAAAAATTATATAGAGACTAGGTCCACTTGTTTAATGACTCTGAAATTACATGTCAAAAGGGTTGATTGGTTGTAAGGGAATGAAGCATTGTACAAAAGATCAGACTTGTTAAGGTTTTTTAAAATTAGGAAAAGAGAATGCATGAAAAGCAAGGACATGGTTGTTAATCCTGCTCTGCTGTCACACTGCCATCCTTGGCTCCAGAGCTCTGCACACATTGCCAGCAAATTTGAGCAGGGGAGAAGTTGCTCTATCCCAATCTGCTGTAAATCACAAGGGAATTTCCTAGATGACAGCAAGCTTTTCTCTGGAGAATTTTTATCTGTATCACTTGTAAAGTTGCAGAACTCAGCAAAGTGATACAATGGAGGGACTGGACTAAGATGCACACACCACTTTTCCTTGCATGTCTCCTTTCATCCCATTTTTAAACTTCTGAATTCAACCAGCTTAACTTCTCAATGGTTGTGTTTACACCAAGCTGTTGAAAATATTCCACTGAGTATGCCTGCTCACAGGTGGTACTTCCTCTTCTACACTCCATGACTAGCAAATCAACTCTCTGTGGTTGCTTAAGACTAAGTATATCCTCTTACTGCAGAAGAGAGGCTACTTCTCTTCCATGCTAATCATGTTTTGCTTTAGGTTAAATTATGTGGCTAATGTAGAATAGAAGCAGCGAGCACTCTATAGTTGTCCAACTTACTTCTATAAACTATAAATGAATAACTTGCTAGCCAAGGAAAAAGATAATGATTGCAAACAGTCTTCTCTTAAAAATGAGACTCATTCTTACTTTTTCCAGATGTAAGAACTGAGTTCCTCTCATGAATGTTGAATAGCTGATGCAGTATCTTATTACCATTGTTTATTATGATTGGTTTATTAACTATCCATCAATGTTTTAATGATTTTATGTGTATTATGTTTGCATTAGATTATTATATTATCATGGATGTTTTAATTGTTGATTTACAATTATAAAAAGTATTTGGTGGATTCAGCAATATACAAACAGAATAAACAAATTTGTCCTAATAATTTTTAAGGGCTTAGCCTGATGTGTAAATATAATTAAATACCAAATCATTCCTCAGATGCAGTGAAACCCAGACATCTCGGAAGACAAGGTCACACATTTTAAAACTGCTGAGGTTGAGAAACCTTCATCTAGAAGACAGTGATGTATTTTATATGTCCTGGTTATGATCCCCATATATAGAATTGATACAAAACTATTTAATAATTATATACTGAGTTGCATTGCATTCTATATTCAGTCATTTTAAGGCACAATTTTTAAGGAGACTACAGCAATTTCTCCCCCTCTTCATTCAAATCAGCAAGACAGCTGCTCTTTATATCAAATCTGAAACTGAGCTAAAGTTGAGTTCCTGATTGCATGATCAGGGATTAAAGGGGGAAGGTGGACTTTTTGAAATCTCTGCCTGCCAGCATTTTCCTTTTCACCTTCTCTCTCAGTGCCCAGAGAACAGGTGGCTGGAAATAAGAAGTCCTTCACTGAGAAATATGCTGCTGTCTGGTTTCTTAGCTTTCAAAATTGCCGTACTGCCAACTGCCCAAGGTGTTTTCCCACTCTGGGTTCTATAGAGTAAAAGGACTGGCTTTCTCAGTGCGGAAAGATAAATGATAGGAATAGGATCAGCTCTTGGAGCAAGGTTTAGATCAGGGGTAGACAACTATGGCCCCTTTATGACCTGTGAACTTCAACTTCCAGAATTCCCCAGCCATCATGGCTCAGAATGGTCAGCATGGCTCAGCATAGCTGGCTCAAGAGTTCTGGGAGTTGAAGTCCCTGGCTTAAAGGATTTCCCTTTCTAAGTCTACACACATCCCAATATGATCCAGCCTACTGCAGAGCAGACTGAGAGGATACCCATTAGTCTATCTCATTTCAGCAGAGGCTGCTTATTATCAAATCCCATGGCAGTTATCAAATAAAGAATTATGTTGTCATTCATTATATTAAAATTCAAACACAAATGATCTATGAAAATGACAAAAGAGTCTCATTAGTTTGGCAACTTGCAAAAACAGTTTTTGGACATGCTGTTGCAAAAAGTCTAACAGCTGAAAACATCTGTATCAGCAATGACATGGGGGGGTGTGGAGTTTACTCTGCTTTGGAAAAGCTGTGCCTTAGAGATGCTGGAAATATTAAAGCAACAGGCCCATGAGAAATTATAGTTTTTTCCATCATTCTTATGCTTAACTGGAGAGTTTGGTCTCTGGGAGGGAATATGAATAATATTAATTATACTATTAGATATAATAATGCAGAACAAGATTCTGAATCTAAAAATTAATATGACATGCACTGTTTACAGATTGGAAAGAGGACCTAACTCTCCTTTCCCTACTTCATCCCCGTCAGATGTTTGGGATTATAATTTCCAAAACTGACTTTTTAAAGCTAGAGCTTCTATTAGTTATGCTGCCGAGGTTTTCTGTGAGTTATAATCCCAACCTAAGAGAAGGGCGATAGAGTGGAAAAGTCTGGATGAACTGTTAATATTGTCGCTTGAGGCAGCAACCAGATCTATATCTAACCAAGAGGTTCTATACTTGCTTACTTTCCTGTATTAAGCTCTGGAGACATGTCCCTAATGCAGTATTTCTCCGCCTTGGCAGCTTGAAGATGTGCAGATTTCAACTCCCAGAAAATTCCCAGCCATCACGTTGGCGTATTCTGGGAGTTGGAATCCACACATCAAATTGCCAAGGTTGAGAAAAACTGCCCTAATAGATTCAGTAAACTCCCAGAAGTCACGGAATCTGATGCACACAACAGTGCAAAGATAGAACCTCATTAGACATATTTAAACGGTTCCCAAAAGACTTGCCATGTAAACCAGGGCCTCATTAAAAACAATAATTGATCGACAGGGAACTAAACACAACTCTTTGTTAAGATCTCTACTTCTAACAAGAACAAATTTTACTCACATTAGTAACCCAAACTCCTAACTGTTTACTGGAGATCAAACAAGAAAATTAACACATACATGGAATTTGTAAGAGGGGCAACTTAAAGCTTCAACTCATATTACACTTTAAATGTAGCCCTTTATTCCCCTTCCATTGTTTCCCTCTTAATTTTCAACTCTGTTATCATCCCTCAAATGACTAGGAGTGCTTTTTTTCCTTACATTGAATTACACCTCTCTTCAGTAGCATTTCCCTTTCTGGCATAGGGTTAGCAGCATTCTGAGACCTTGACTACGAGTCCTGGGTGAAGGATCCAAATCACTGGCTTCAAAGTCCCTAGTCTCTAGATTTATAGTCCAGTTCTGATGACATGTCATTGCTCTTGAGTTGTTGCAAGAGGGTGTGAGTACAAAGTGAGATATCATCCTGATATCACCTTACCATTCAACTACTATCAAGTCTCTCTTTAAAAGACAAGATCCCTCTCCCTATCAAAAGTTTTGCAGGACAGGGGCTATTTGGCAAATTCTCTGCACTCATTTTCTTTATGTTCTCTAAAGGATCTCATTGTTTTCTACAGCAACCTTTTTGACACTGAGTTGAGGTATATCAAAGTATTTGATTCCATTTTTGATTCATGGCTTGTGAAGTTTGACCCTTGGCATGTGGAAGTGGCCTTGGAAGATATAGTGGTGAAGAGATGCTGCCTTTTGAACAATCACATTGGGGAGGGGGGAGCCCACAGTTGCATAATGATACTCAGAAAGGACCCTCTTTGGTTTATCAGGTTAGTAAAAGAGATGGGAGATTTGTACTATCAGACTTTTAAGATTCTGTTAATGTAGTCTTACAATTCTTTTAGAATTCAGCTCATCTGATGTGCTTGTTGTTTTGCCTACCAGGGAAGGCTGATAAATATCCTTGACTACTGTAATAGGAAGTTCATATGCGGCAAAAAAAACACCCTTCATATAACAGAAACAGATAACAGAAACAGAATGACAGACTGGGAGGGATCTTGGAGGTCACCTAGTCCAATCCCCTGCTCAGGCAGGAAACACTATAGTACCATTTCAGGCAAATGGTTGTCCAATCTCTTCTTAAAAACTTCTAGTGTTGGAGCATTCACAACTTCTGGAGGCAAGTTGTTCCACTGATTAATTGTTTTGTCAGGAAATTTCTCCTTAGTTCTAGGTTGCTTCTCTCCTCGCTTAGTTTCCATCCATTGTCCAAGTTTGTTGCAGATTGCCTCTTAAGCTGCAAAGTTCCAATAATTTTGAATGAGCTAAAATCATTCTTCCTACATAGGAGTCAGCATGATCACAATGCAAATGATCCTGGACCACAGAGAGTGCTGTGCTGGACACATTGAGGATACTAGCATATACATTGTCCATTTTTTCCAGCCATGGTAACCACCCGTATCAATATGCTTCATGTAACTTCATCAGGACTCGAGAGAACTGCCTTGTGTCTTGCAGCTGCTGCTCGTAGTAAAGCAGACATAGTAAAGCAGACATTTCAGTGCATTCCTTCACCTGTTTGGGAGGATCTGGGCCTGGAGTTACTGGCACCTGGATTAAGGACATTTGTACGAACCAGGAGGTTGCATGTAGTTTAATAGTTGGAGCCAGGGTATGGCTGGGGTGTTCTTACAGCTGTCATGTGAGAGAAAGGGGGTGCTGCTGTCTGGTCCCTCTGGGAGTAAGTGAGGGAGCAGGGAGGCAGGAGGTTAAAAGAAGATTTGTTTCTGAGTGTTGTTGTGTAAAGAAAGGTTTGGATCAGGTGCTTGGGTGGAGGGCCTGCTCAGGTGATGGTGCTGGATGTATTACAGAAGCACTGAAAGCTGTATGTCTAAATTGTTTATGTTGGATGTGGATAGCTCCCAATGCCTTGGGGATTGGAGGCTGGGGAGCAGGAAGCCAGGCAGGGGGAGCGGGGAGGTGACAGGAAAGAGCATTGCACAGGGAGGTATGATGGTATGATATCATCAACCATGGTATTCTTCTAGACCAGCTTTGTGGGTTGGGAGTGGGAGGCACCAATTTATAGTAGTTCTCATCCTTTCTCCTCCTTGCTCCATGGCTGGTTCCAGTCAGTGTTGTGGGCAGTTGAACCCTGAGCCTCTCCAGTGTGGGGTACTGAAAAGCTCAAGTCTCTCCTTTCTCCGCTTCAATATCTACATCAGTGGTGTCAAACTCATGGCGTCACGTTGTTGTCATGTGATGTATTTCCCTCCTTTCTCTAAAATGGGTGGGTGTGGCCAACGCATGTCACATCCGGCCCATGGGCCACAAGTTTGACGCCCCTGATCTACGTGAAACCTCTGGGTGAGGTCAACCAATGGCACAGGTATAGTAACAGTATGCTGATGATATCCAGCTATACATCTCACCCCTGGCCAGGCAGGTGATGCTGTTTTAGTGCTAAGTGTCTGAAAACTCATCCCAACCCTGGCGAGATGGAGTGGCTCTGAGTTTTTGGTCCTCAGAGTCTGATGCATTGCCATCTTTCACTCTGGATGGGATTGCATTTCTCCTGACTGAGCTGATACAAATTTTGGGGGTTGTCATAGGGGATTCTTTGGGAAACTCACAACTCCTGCTTGATGAGCAGGTGGCAGCTGTGGCAAGGGGGTCATTTGTACAGATCCATCTTGTGTGCCAATTACACCCTTTCCCGGACTGAGAGGTCTTGTTCAGTCACTCACATCTTCGTCATTTATGTTTGGATTACTGCAATATGCTTTACATGAGGCTGCCATTGTTGACTACTTGGTCCAGAATGCAGTCACACGCACACACAGTATTGGGTGTTCATAGGTTTGCCCGTCTTTTATCTCTATTGTGGTGCACTGGTTCTTAGTTTCCTTCCGGGTGTAATTCAAAATGCTGGCTAGCACCTTTACAGCCCTATGTGGCATGGGACCTGGTTATTTGCTCGAGATCCTTTCCTTGAAATGCTGCCACCTAGTGGGACCTTGGAAGTGGTGCCCTTACCCTATGGAACAACCTTTCAGACCTCAGGGACCACTAAATTCATAATTTTAAATCCTGTGGACCACTAATATGATCTGCCCAATGACCGGCTGGGTGTTCATGGCTAGATGGACATGTGACTGGGTGGGCATGGCCAACTCAATGTCGCTCACATCGAGGGGTGCCTCACCAGCCTCTATTCACCCCTCCCCTCCCAGCCACTCCTTGCCTACCCGCCGGGGCTCCTTAGGGCCCCAACAGGAAGCAGTTGTCGGAGCTAAGCAGCCAACATGAGAAGACTTGGCAAAACAGCTGGCTCAGTTCAAATTGGATCTGACCGAGAATAAGTCTCAGCAGACACACCTCACTGAGGACTACGAGCTTAGGCTTTCCAAGCAGAGGGAAGACCTGCGGGAGTACGAGGCCAGGTACCAGCGCCTGGAGGCTCAGCGGGCTGAGATGGTCAGCCAGTTCCAGGCCATGATGCAGTCCCACTGGAATGAGGCCCTCTGGCTCTTCGCCACCAGCGGCACTTCCCTCCAGCCTTTGCCTAAAGCCCCACACCAGGAGGCTGAAGCAGACCCCAAGTCGGAATTTCTGCCCCCCCCTCCAACCTGCAAAAAAAGACCCCAAAGGGGGAGACTCTCTGCAGCACCACAAATGTTCATTGCACGTATCCTGCCCAGGGGCCGTAGTTTGAGGACCCCTGATTTAGTGTAATATAAAAAAATGCAAATAATTTTTCTGTGAACCACCAACATTTTCTCGTGAACCACCAGTGGTCCACGGACCACCAGTTGGTGGCCGCTACTATGGAACATTCTCCCCTCAGCAATTCTGTAGCCAAAGATGCCCCCCTCCCCATTTAGCCTTTTGGAAGGCCATCAAGAACCTGGCTTTTTACTGAGGTGCGGGGATAGGATAGAATAGAATAAAATGAATAGAATAAGGGTAATTGCAGCTTGCTGCATGGCATCCTAAGGGGATATTAAGGCACAGGGTTTTCATTTTCATTTGATTGTTTTACTATTTTATTTTTTTATGGTTGTTTTATAGTTACTGGTTTTACTGTTGTTGTGAGCTACCCAGAGTTGTTTAAGATGGGTGGACATATAAATCTTTGAAATAAATAAATAACACATCAAACTGACTCATTCAACTTGCTCAAAGAGGCTGGATTGGATTCCCACAACATGCCGAGCCATAAATTACTCGGCCCCCAAATGTAGTGTGTTGTGTAAATCCAGTCAATGTGTGGCAGATTTCCTTCCTTGCCCCCTCCCTTTCTAAAAAAAAAAGTAAAAACAGACCATTTCTAGAACAATTCCAGAATGCCGCTATGCTTGCATTTCAAATAAAACCTGTCTGAACACTAGCAAGAGGATTTCAAACTTTATGCATGCTTCCACACACCTATTTACATGCAATATTGTTTTGTTTTGTGGGACTTTTCCATGCTTTGTAAATTGAGACGTAGTGTGTGTGTGTGTGTGTGTGTGTGTGTGTGTGTGTGTGCGTGTGTGTCACTGCATTCTGGACTAGTTTTAATTTCTGAGTGATCATCAGTGGCAGCCCCATGTAAAGCATATTGCAGTAATCCAAACATAAGTGGCCAAGATGTGAGTGATTATGAGTAAGACCTCCCAGTCCAGGAATTGGCACACAAGATGGTTACTGTGAAAATTGGTTCTGCAACCACAAATGCATACAGATAATAATAGCACAAGATGGGCAACATTTTGGCAAACAGTGCCTACCCTTTAAAAAGAAAAGGGTGACAAAGCGCCATACTAGATAAGGCTGCCATTTGATAGCATTGCATGATCATTTGCAGCTAGCATTTTTAAAATTTATAATATTTTTATAACACTATACAATACCATATTCCAATTTTTTTCACAAACAAACCATCAAATACAACCAACAAGGAATAAAATAAGTTAAATAATAATATTCAGAGGCACTCAGTGCTAATAACATTTAAAATTTAAATGTTCAGTAGAATAACATATTTCTTAAAAAAGCATCAATGTGGGTACCAACCAAATCTTGAAGGCAGGTTTGATTGGAGTTTCGGCCTAAAATTACTGATAAAGGTATATCAAAAAATGGATTTCTCAGTACATATGGCAGTTGACATAGCTTCTTGTGAGTTTGTAGCAACCACAAAAGCTATGAGGCAAAAGTATGGTAGGCTTGTTCTTGTCTGGTCATTCTACACAAAAAACAGATATGATGTGGAACACTTTAAATTCCAAAATTACAGGTGGTAGTTTGGTGATTCTGTATCAGAAGAAATTGTGGTAAAGGGGAAAAGTCCAAACTGGTTTGGCTGATCATGGCTGAAGAACTCAGATTAGACTGACATGAAATCTATAAATTAAGAGTATAGTAAGTGTAAATCCTACAGAAATTTTGGAAGGCTACCATACAGTATTCCAAAGGGGGCTATGTATCTTGGGAGGGATAAAGGCCACAATTTACTTTCAGACAGAATAAACAAAAGCCAGAACAGTTTCATATGGTCTTTAAGAGAAAATTGAAAAGGGTTAGGAAGATGATTGGGGGGAAAAGGATATCATTTCTCTGATGCAGTTTTCTGAATGGGAACACTCATCACAAACTTTCTTAAGCCGCAGGGAACCATTTATTTCTATGGAGACTACATCATAATCCTCAGTTAAGCATTTAAGTTGGACAACTGTTTCATTCAATAGACAGAAAATTTGCCAGCAATATTGAGCAGGAGTTGACATGTCCCAGGCTTACCAACAGATGGAGCTTGAGGAGGACTATTAGAAGTTTGCTATCACCTAGAAAGGGTTGAATCAGTGTATAAGAGATTGTTCTTTGGAGTTTCAGGAGCTCCAGGCATATTACAAAGGCCAAGGAAAGCCTCTTAAAAGAAAGTTGAGGTGTCATGTTAAGGATTGATGACATTCTTATCATTGGCCAGAGTCATCAGAAGCACCTTTTCACATTAAATAAAGTGCTTCCAAGACTGGAAGAAGCAGAATCACTTTTCGAAACAAAATATGTGGACAGCACTTAGGGTATTATATTGACAAAGAAGGGTGCATCCGCAAAGACACTTTTACTGAAGAGGTACCATCACCACAAAGCAGAGCTTCAGGTATATCTAGGGAAATTAAATTGATATTGTAGTTTCTTGCTGAATCTTTCAATCCTTTTACAACCCTTGTACTTGTTAAGAAGAAAAGGTAAGTGGCAGCAACAATACAGAGAAGAAAAAGCTTTCCAGGACTCTAAGGAGATACTCCAATCCTCAGAGCTGGTTTACTTTGATCCTAGGAAGGAGATGAGCCCTTCAGTTCATGTTTTATGAACAGAGCTGTAGCTGTGTTGTTTTGTATAACAAGTACCAAGGAAGAATGACCTACATACAATATTTGATTTTCAGAAATGTTGCTGGCCTCTCTACAGAAACCCTTTCATCACTGCTATGAACCACCAATTATTGGTAAGATTATTTAGGAAATAAAGCAATCCCCTTTATGTCAGGTACCTGACTGTGCTGGTCATTGACTTATAAAATGGTTTACAAGACAGACAGTCAGCGTGGAAGGGCGCGTGTTGTAAGTAGACATCCATTTCTCAATCAACGGCACCTCCAAAGCACTACCAGGAAGAAGTTACTCTTGTTGGCTGCCATACGTAGATAATATTCTTGTGCCCATAGATAAGATAAGATGAGATGAGATGAGATGAGATAAGAATGTGGACTAAAGATAAGAATGTGGACTAAATAGATTTCTACAATTTTCAGGATACTACATTACATCATAAAAGATTGGCCACAAAAATGTCCTGAAGCAGAACTTCACTTATTTGTGACTCATCTGGTGATAGTGGATGGATGTATATTGTAGAGATACCAATGGCAGTCAGGCATCAATCCTGGGTCCAGAACAAGATGGCTAACCTCACAGTTGTGAAGATCCTGTGCATTTCCTCAGGATCAACCAGCTCAAACTCCTATTGTGTCACTTCATCTCTCACTGATAAAACCAAGGTGCTCTAAAATATCCATGTGCACAGATAATTGACACAGATGCAATTTGGTTCATTGCTCCTGTTGCCTTCTCATTCCAAGCAGCAGAATACAGAATAACAGAGTTGGAAGGGACTTTGGAGGTCTTCTAATCAAACCGTCCGTTCAAGCAGGAGACCCTATATCATTCTGTATAAATCTCTTCTTGAAACCCTCCTGTGATAGAGCACTTACAACTTCTGGAGGCAAGCCGTTCCACCGATTAATTGTTCTCACTGTCAGGAAATTTCTCCTTAATTCTAGATTGGATCTCTCCTTGATAATTTTCTATCCTTTTCCATCTGTCACTTCTTGACCTACCCTCAGGTACTTTGGAGATAGGTTAACCCCTCTTCTCTGTGACAGTCCCTCAAATATTGGAAGACTGGTATTATGTCACTCCTAGTCCTTCTCTTTGCTAGATTTAGATATACTTCGTTCCTGCAACCATTCATCATATATTTTAACCTCCAGCCCCCTAATCATCTATGTTGATCTTCTCTGCACTCTTTCTAGAGTCTCAACATCTTATTGCACTGTGGTGACCAAAATTTTTCAAAGCATTGAAGGCATCATCAATGCCAGAGCTTCAGGACACTCCAATTTCCCTTTTAAAGATAGAGATGGCAGTTGAAATTCATCAGAAGCCTGAGGAAGTCCACTGCTAGCTGAGGCACAGAGCAGGTCCTCCATCCAAACACTTCATCCAACCATTTATTCACAGCACTCTCCAGCACTTAGTTCTAAGTTCTAGTTCTAAGCCTTCCTCTTTCAGTTTCCTGCCTCGCTTGTCCCTCGGGGCCCCCGCAGCAGAGTCACTCATTCCCACAGGGACTTGGTAGCAACCCCCCACCCAACCCTCTCCTCTGTCTCATATGAGGAAGAGCCAAAGTGGTGCAGTGGTTAGAATGCAGTACTGCAGGTTACTTCTGCTGATCACCCGCTGCCAGCGGTTTGGCAGTTTGGTTTGTCACCGGCTCAAGGTTGACTCAGCCTTCCATCCTTCCAAGGTTGATAAAAGGGGACCCAGATTGTTGGGGGAAATATGCTAACTCTGTAAACTGCTTAGAGAGGGCTGTAAAGCATTGTGAAGTGTTATATAAGTCTAAGTGCTAGTGCTAGTGCTAGTGCTAGTGCTAGTGCTAGTGCTAGTGCTAGTGCTAGTGCTAGTGCTAGCAAGAATGCCCCAGTCACATCCAGATCCCACTTCAGCTACTAAACTATATAAAAGTTCCTGGTCCATACAAATGTCCTTAATCCGGACTCAGGTCTCTAAACAGGCAAAGGAATGCACTGAAATGTCTACTTTATCATGTGGCAGAAGCTGCAAGATACAAGGCAGCTCCTGCTACTTTGGTCCTTCTGCCATTGCCGCAAACCTCATGGCCACCTGATCTTTCCATTCCATGGGGATTCCAAGAAGGAGGACAGGAGTTAAGCCCCTAGTCTGTCACCACTTGCTCTGCCATTCCATTGCATCCTCTGGAGTCCGTTCTGCATTGCCTGTCAGCTTGGGCAAAGGCAGTTGATACACAGCACAGCTGAGCTCTGCTGCCTGCTGCCTCACTGAAGAGCCTTTGCAATGAGGGGCCACCACCTGACACAATCCCACTTGGCTACCACCCAGGGAAATGCTGACAGGACTCCCTCGGTCCCTTCCAATTGCTTTTTCTGCTGCTATCATGCCGTCTACCTTCACTGCTGCTTGCTTTTCCCGTTTCTCCTGCTGGCCCAGATAATGGGTACTGTTATCTGATTGGTCAGCCAGTGATCCGACCAGGGCCACCAAACACCTCCATATGCCATCCAAATCATCCTCAAAATTTCCAACAAAGTGATCTCATCAATTCATAATCTCATTGCCATTTGGGGGGGGGGGGAGAAGCTATATTTGTTTGTGCCTAATCCATTATGCAAACATAGAAATTGCATTTTGTTATTTCAGGTTTAGAGTTCAATATATTGTATAAATCCAACCATTTTTATCTGTTTTAAATCAACGTTCCTTTCCTTCTTTAAAGAAGTAACACTTGAAAACAATGAATCAAAGGGAACCCTCCCTCTCCCCCCGTAACATGTAGTATAAATGTCAATGTGGGAGAAGGTGTGAGGATTTAAGGAAATTCTGCAGTCTTTTTGTCAGGATGTTAAACTTGTTACAAAAAATATTATACATTAAAAAAACAAGAAGGTTTTAAAATACTGCAGAAAAACATCTGTTTCTACAATATGTTGCAAAACGTGGATAAGGCAAACCTGAAGAATAAGGATGGAATAGAACTCCTCATCTGATTGTGTCCTACTTAGTGTGTAGAAAGAACATAGTGTTGAATTCTCTGAAGTCAGTAGAAACATTGACAGTTAAGCGTGTTCTCCTTAAAGCCGGACACTCACTATGACTAATAGGGTATAGTGTACCAACCAATCTGATGAGTCCTGGGGTTTACCAATAAAGGTAAAGACTTCCTCAGGGAGTCTTGACTGCTTCTAACCACATAAACAAATCTATACAGTTTTGTTGACAACATCACAAAACAGGTTTGCTATTGCCACCACTTCTATTTTAAACATTCAGGTTAATGTCCTGGAATTTCTTCCTGGTGTCTTATCAAACTATTAACCAAATCTAGCCTTGCTTTTTTTTTTTTGGTCAGTCAGTTAATCTAAATAGCAATAGCATTTAGACTTATAGTCCTCTCTAAGCAGTTTATAGAGTCAGCATATTTCCCCCTAATAATCTGGGCCCTCATTTTACTGACCTAGGAAGGATGGAAGGCTGAGTCAACCTTGAGCCGGTGAGAATGGAACTGCTGGCAGTCAGCAGAATTAGCCTGCAGTACTGCATTCTAACCATTATGCCACTACAGTTCTTATATACTGTGGCATGCCCTCCATATAAGTGGCCTGCAAGTTATCTTGCATGTGATTCCTCATTTTGTTAAAGATCTGAATTCCACCATGACAGAAACTTTTCCAGTGACTTACTTCAGGTTTGAATGCCATCTGTATGGTATGTTTGTGCACACGACCATTGAGAACCATTAATTTATTTATGCCTTTTGGCATAACCTACCTGAATCACCTTGAATTCTGCATGCATTACTTCACTGAGTAAATGCAATTTGAAATGTTGGCTTTGTTAATTGATAGGACTGGGCACCCTTCAAAATTTATCAAGGAGTGTTTTGAACTCCATGCAAGCACTGTACCTCTCAGCTCTTCTCCAAAGCATACTGAACTTTTTCAGGCTTTAATGAATCAAGTCATTAAAAACTATTTAACTGATACTTAAAGAAGCAGCATCTTTATTCAAGCTCCCATGAAAGTCTGAAAAAAGACCCACGTGCTTTTATTGAATAGCAGAGAAGTGATGTGCTTGCATGAAGTCAGTTTTTCCCAATCATATTGAAATGGGCACAGTCATATTAACCATCATTAGGTAACAACAAGTAATGAATGAGATTGTTACTGGCAGAACTTTCTATATCACTCAGTCATTTAGGAAATGACACAGATCCACATCTTCATTCAGCGACTTCTCGTGGGATTTACAGGTGATTCAGAAAGTATATATAGTGTAATAGAAGGCAAGAAAAGTCAGGCTATCACTCAAAAGTAGGAATAGAGATTGATCACGGGATGTAGCAGCTTTATGAAATCAGTTGTGGATTCTCCAGAGGATGAGCAAAGCAATAAATTTATAGAAAACTCACAATCAACAACACATGGCTTGCTCTTGAAAGTAGTGGGAATCCCAAGGGAAAACTCTGAACTCTTTCTCTTCCTCTTTAGACTTACATAGTGGTCTAAATATACTGTACAGTCCTGCGTGCTTATATCTATTCGTTGCAAACATTTATATCTAAGAGTTCAGATAAATGATCTTGGGCTTTTGTTTTGTTTTGTTTTGCTCTTCTAAAAGAAGGAAAAAAAAATCTCCATGGGATCTCCAGGAGTTATCTAATGACAATCTTTGGAGTAATCTTCCTCTTCCCGTCCTAAAGGCTTTGCTGCTGATATGGGCTACAATGACTTCAGTCCAGACTTCAGACGGTATTTCATCAGTGTATAATCATCCCCAGAGTAGCTAGACAGGCTGATCCAGCACATTGTAACATTAAATCACCATTATCCTGTGCATTTCAAATGGCTGGGAATACATGGAAATTGAGATATAACAACCAACAGGATCGTCTGAATGGGTCAAAAAAAGTCGAAATGGCATCATGACCACAGGCTCTTTTTAATGTGTGTTACACAGATACGTATAGATTGGTGTGTCTGATTTTGGCATAATGTTCTGTCAAATATGTTAAGCCCTGTCAATTGAAAATTATTCAGCAAAACATAATTAAAACAGCTGTAATTCAGTGCAGTACATACGTCATGTGTCAAAGGAATGTGTTGGAAACATCCATCACTAAACCTAACTTCTAAAAAAATGCTAAATAAAAAAAAGACAGCCACAAAATGATTGATAAAGTGATGGGATTGAGTTAGGATCCCATCAATTGTAGTGTCTTCCTGACCTCTCTCTCTTTTTCATTTCACAACAGTTGCTTCTGATTTAACTGCATTAGTGTCATGAAATAACTTATCAGTCTTAATCAGCAACAATACCACTTAAAAGGGAAATTTGAAGCTGACTTCCAAGATCTTGGAGCTGCACAGATATGACTGAACGTTTTTTCAGCGTCAGGACCCTGTAGAGCAGGAGTGTCAAACTCGATTTCATTGAGGGCCGCATTAGGGTTTTGTTTGACCTTGGGGGGTTGGGGTGGGCATGGCCATGGTAGGCGTGACCATCTCGACATCACTCATGTCAGGAGCACTTGTGGTGGCCCAAGTGCTCTGCCGCGTGCAGCCCCCCCGAGCTCCATTTTCACAGGCAGAGGGTTGCAGGAGGCACTGGCAACCAAAAACAGAGCTTGGGAGCCCGTTTTCACTGGCAGAAGCACCGTGGGCTGGTCTTTCACTGTTTTCAGGGCGGCCCGATGGGCCAGATCTAAGTACCTCATGGGCCAGATCTGGATCCCGGGCCTTGAGTTTGACACCCCTGCTGTAAAGGATGGTTCTCCGGTGTAGATAAGCCTGGAAGTCTCAAAGCTTTTTGATGAAAATGGAAAGAGTGCTCTTCAGCTGCTTTATCTGAATGGTAGGATAGGAGACCAAAGGTCTGTAGCACAGATGTGAGAGAAACTGTGGTTCAAAATTTTGTTCCACAAAGTGGATTTCCCCCCTCCAAATAAACTACCTTTCTCATAATCTTTAACCAATACAGTATGACCACATTGGTTAGGTATGGTGGTAATTTCAGTTCACTATAACTGAGGAATATGCCAGGTTCAGGAAGATTGGAGGACTCTGTGTTTGGAAGGAAATGCTTTGCTGTAGATTTTTCCTTAGAATTTTTTTTCTTTTATATTCCCCAGGTACATAACACCCAGTATTATATATATAATGGGATTAATATAGATATCTTTCATGCAGATCAAAGTCATGCTTCTGAATGTTGATACACACTATATTCTGAGGAATAGAAAATTCAGGGGAGAAAATAGCAATATTTCCCCATCAGAGCAAAGTTTGGCCTCTGCAATCTATCACCAATTTTGGTATCCAAGGTCTTTTTTTTAATCTCAAAGATGTTCTTTAAACTTTTTTTATGGCAGAGTGGGTATGATGAGGGTATGTGTAATGTTTATGGATACTGCATGTGAATTCAGCACAAAAAGAGAGAAAGAAAGCCTTGAAGTAGTGTTGGAAAAAATGTCCATCTGGATTCAATTCCAAGTGGGGAGAAAGACACTGGAAACATGGAGAGTGCTTGGAAGGATGGAAGCAGAACCACCAAGTACGTGTGATTTTGGGTAGATGACCACGTGGAGAGTGAGATATATTTATACCCTCTCTTGGCCCTTGCAAGAAATGTATCCTATTGGTTGTCAGACTCCCAGGGGGCTATGTGGGGTCCAGCTAATCTTGTAGGCTGTCTGTGTCCCAGGCTTGGCTGAATCTTGCTGGGTGATGATGTAATGAAAAGGCTTGTGTTCTGAAAGGGTGTTGGGCAATTCCTATTATGGCTTAATGGCTTTGTCTGGTTTGGATCTTGAGTGAAGGTTAATCCTATCACCCTGGAGCTGACGGCCTTTTGTCTTGTAGATAGGATAGCCCAGTCTTTCTGGGGCTATTAACAAAGGCGAGGGCTGCTTTCCAAGAGCATGTTTCTTCTTTTCTCATCCAGGGAGGTATAATATCCTGACTTTGTAATATTTCCTAGAGTATTTCATTCTTCTGGGAGAGAGGTGGGTGCTAACTTTCTACAGTAGCATCTTCATCTCAGGCCACCAAACAAGGATCTTTCTGGCAATAACATTCTTCTAGACCAATGGCTCCAAGCAGAGGTGGGCTGCAACTGGTTCGGACCAGTTCACCCAAACCAGTTGTTCCAATTCTGCACAGTTTGGAGGACTGGCAAATTGGACCACCGGGTGGCCCCGCCCCCACCTGTTTTTCAGGTGATTTTCAGCCGTTGTTGTTTTTTTTGCAAAAAATGGCCTGAGAACAGCCCCCAAAACAGCCTAAAGGCCCCAAAAATGGCCTGAAAACAGGCTGTTTTCCAGGCTTTCAGGCCATTTTCTGGGGTGTTTTCTGCCCATTTTAGGCTAGTTTTTGGTCAAAAAAAATGACCTGAAAAGTGGCCTGAAAATGACCTGAAAATTGACCTGAAAAACAGCCAAAAAACAGGCCATTTTTCAGCCTGTTTTCAGGCCATTTTTCAGTCCAAAAACGGCCCAAAAATGGCCTGAAAATGGCGCAAAAATAGTCTGAAAACGGCCTGAAAAATGGCCAAAAAGGCCATTTTCCAGGCTGTTTTTAGGCCGTTTTCAGGCTGCTTTTGGCCAGAAAAACAGCCTGAAGACAGCCTGAAAACAGCCCAAAAAAGTTGGCTGTGAGAGGAAGAGAAGCTGGGTGAGCCGGGCCCAGATGTTTCTCTGGGTCCTCTCGTCCCAGAAGCAGTAACCTCGCACTCTTCCCCTCTCTGCTAACCCCCTTCTTCAATGGAGCAAGCAATAGAGACAGGGAGAAGGGGGTGGCGTTTCTGTGTGGCGCTCTCCCCTGAATGCTAGCCACTGCCCCCTTATCCCTCTCTGTCTCTGCTGCTGGGCGATCCCATGCGGAGAAGGGGGCTAGCAGAGAGGGGAGAGTGCGAGGTTGCTGCTTCTGGGATGAGGGGACCCGGGAAGTGTCTGGGTCCAGCTCACCCGGCTTCTCTTCCTCTCACAGCTAGCTTTCCCAGTCTAGCTTGATGCAGACTTCCTCTCCAGGCCCCTGGCCATTTCCCCCTGGCTGGACAAAGATAGGCAAAAAGCCAGCCCTCACCGGCACCCAGCCTCACCGACAGTGGGCTTGGAAAGGGCAATGTGAGCTGCACTGCTGCGTGTGTCAAGCTAGACCGGGGAGGGAGAATGTGAGCACGGGCAAAAGGGTGAGCGAGGGGCGTCCGCAGTATGCCAGGTCTGGCGGACTTTCTAAGCCTGCCTAAAGCAGGGAGGGATGGAGAGAGGGAGTGTGTGTGTGTGTGTGTGTGTGTGTGTGTGTGTGTGTGTGTGCGAGAGAGAGAGAGATCCG